>CM041554.1:7999177-8078626 GCA_023238725.1 Scortum barcoo
CGGTCACCCTGAGGGGCTCTTCTCCTGGTGGGGGGGTGAATCTGGTGCTGGGGGAGGTGTCATCAAAGCGGGCGTAGAAGTTGTTGAGAGCGTCGGGTAGAGAGGGGTCCCTGGGGCATTGTGCATCTCTGGTGTTATAGTCTGTGATGCACTTTATGCCCCTCCACATACTCCTTGGATCGTTGGACGTGAAGTGTCCCTGGATCCTCTGGGCGTATGCGGCCTTGGCCCTCTTCACTCCTGCAGTCAGCTGTCTCCTAGCCGCTCTGAGTGCCAGTCTGTCACCAGAACCTGAACGCAGCATCCCTGGCTTTCAGCAGAGACCGGACCTCCGCATTCAGCCAGGGTTTCTGGTTCGGATATTCTGTTACTGTTCTGGTGCTTGGTGACGTCCTCTGTGCACTTGCTGATGTAGCCGAGGACAGCCGATGTATAGTCCTCCAGGTCCACCTCTCCCTCACGGACAGCTGCCTCCCTGAAGATCTGCCAGTCTGTGCGCTGGAAACAGTCCTGCAGTGCGGGGACAGCATCACTGGGCCACACGGTGATGGTCCTCTGCGTTGGTGTGTGTCTGAGGCAGAGGACGATAGGCAGGGAGCAGCATGATGGAGATGTGGTCAGAGAAGCCCAGGTGGGGGTGGGGGACGGCTCTGTATGCGTCTCGTTTGTTGGTGTAAACACGGTCCAGCGTGTTATTTCCCCGTGTTGGTATGGTGACATGCTGGTAGAACTTAGGCAGGGTGTCTGTCAGGTTTACGTGGTTGAAATCCCCCGCAACCACGTAAAACGCCTCCGGGTGTTTGTGCTGGAGCGAGCTGATGTTGTTGTGAAGCTCCTTTAGTGCTTCGTTAGCCTTTTAGCACCCGGCGGGATGTAAACAGCCGTAACAAACACCGCCGTAAACTCACGGGGCAGATAGTGTGGCCGGCACTTTACAGTCATATGCTCTATCGCCTCGGAGCAGCGGCTGTTCACCAGAGTACAGTTTGTGCACCAGTCTTTGTTCACGTAGAACGCATAATCCGCCCCCGCGGGCTTTCCCCGACTGCTGGTTGCGGTCCGCACGGAAGAGAAGCGACCCCGTCGATCTGGAAGGCTGGGTCCGGCATGTTGTCGTTCAGCCAGGTTTCCGTAAGACAAAGCACCGCACAGTTCCTCATCTCACGGGAAACCCCCAGCCTCAGTCGAAGTAGGTCCAGCTTGTTGTCCAGGGAGCGGACATTGGACAGGAACAGGGACGGGATCGGTGGTCTCCCGGCGTTAGCCTTTAGCCTGGCTAGCAGTCCGCCCCGTTTGCCCCTCTTCTGCTTCCGCGCACACCGCTTCCTCTTGCCCTCTGTCCGGCGGGCAGCGCTGCGCCAGTCCGGTGTCCTCAGGAGCTGCAGTCTGCCCAGCAGGGCCCTGAGTCCGAGGTCCGCTGTTTGTATTGGTGTTGTGCTCGTGGCCGAACCATCGCTTATTTTAATAAGTTCGGTTCGGCTGTACCTTACACGCTTGTTTACACAAGCAAAACCTGGTAAAGTTGGCCTCAAGACCAACCAGAAAAGTACTAATAGGGGGCTTGACCCCGGGAGCACGAGAAGCCTCTGCACTGCTGCGCGCCGCCATCTTAGAAAGGCGTTGTTCAGCTGTTCAGCTGTTGTTGCCCTGCAGAAAAACAGCAGAGGTCGGAAAAGTCAACAGGTGAGGAATTTAAAGGCAGGATTAGCTTGATCAAAAAGTTGGGAAGCTGTTTTAACTCTGTCCTCATCTCTCTGAGGAAATAAATGCGATGAGTCAGACGGGTTTATTCTGCTGTGGTCTTTGTCATGATGAAAACTGACAGTGAAGCAATAAAGGATGCAAAAGCAGCAGAGAGAGAGAGGGATCTACGCTGCTGTCAAGGCTTTTGGGTTGGATCAGTGAGTTAAAAGGTCTGCTTGTCATCACTTGGTCCTGTATGATCTAGTTAATATTGGTCTGTTCAGAGGATTTGTTACACAGAATTTGGTAAATATTTTAGATCATATGAAGTGACAGTTTGTCCATCCATTTGAAACTAGTTAGACTGAACCAGAGTGACCACAGAGCCAACACGGACACAAGGCTCCAAATGATTAATACTGATTGAATATTTAATGAACCTTCAAACCTGAACAACTACTCATACTCACATTCACACCTCCAGGAAAGTTCAGGAAAGCTCCAATGAACTGAACCTTAATATCTTTGCAATGTAGGAGGAAACACAGGCAGCCATGTAGAAAACGTGCAAACTCCACAAAGAAAGGCCACAACTGATCCAGAAGCTTCATATTGAGAGCCAACAGTGCTGATATGAAACAAGTTCAATTTGAAGTTGAATTAATGCATTTATTTAGATTGGATAGATTTGTTTAAAAAAAAGAAAGAAAGAAAAAAAATAATGCAGAGCTTTCAGTTATACTTTTTTCATTAAGTTAGTTTTACTGCTGTCACAGTGATTCTTCTGCAACATTGCTGATTCATGTCCAAACTGTAACCTTTGATGCATGTCCTTCCGATTTTTCTCCCCTTTACTTGTCATCTCTAGTTTTCTAATGACTAAAGACATAAAAAGAAACTTCTACTAACATGAACATATCTGTATTTATCACTTAAAAAGGCTTAATATTTGGTTAGGGTTAGTAAGATTTGTTGGATTAAGAACTACAACAATTAAAAACCTACTGTAGTTCTTGATCTCACAAGCTCATTACTGTCACTTCACTTCACTCTGTTTATATTCTTTACATTTTCATTTAGATTTGGAATTACATTGCCAGTGATTGTTTCCTGTAATTGCAATTGCATGAGACAATAAACATCTTGAATACAATGTTTTATCAAAAGTATCCTTTTCTTATTCTTACTTTACAGCTGTGGGTCAAAGACTTGAAAGGAATTATTGAACACTGTTGGACTTCTAAATTCAACCTGAAAATGATTACAGTTCAGAGATTCCTAGAAAAACGTTAAATGTTATTTAAGTAATTGTTATGAATGGAAATCTTAAGTATGACGGTAATGTTATGTGTTTTTGTGCACACAAAAGAGACATGAGATAAATGTATAAAACCACTGATGATATCAATGCAACAGTAGTGATCATCGAGAGAAAACTACTGATAATAATAAACTAACCTTTTGTGTTCGCAGTCTCACAGCACTTTGTAAACTTAACAAGCATAGCCAAATACAAAAGTCAAACAGGCCATTTCTCCACCCTTTGACCAACCATCAAGACTGTTTACTCAGAACAGACCTGACTACAGGCTTCAACAGGATATGTAGTGAGGTTAAAAGGTAGTTGCACGGAGGGAAGAGCTGAAAGGGGCTTAGAAAGTTGGTTATACTTTAATAAGCTAAACTGGTTGTTTAGTTTATGTTTGTTTGTGTTTAACATTTACTGATTCATTCAATTTGGATTTAGTAATAGTACAACTAGTATAATAGTACTAGTAATAGTACAACTTCCAGGTCCTTCCTCCACTGTGACCGCTGCACTCAAGCTCACCTCAAAAGCTCCTCACAGCAGAGCAGCTTGGTCTGTTTCTTCCTTTTAGCAAAACATGTTTAACTTATCGATACAAATTTAAAGATTAAAAGACGTTCACTGGTTCCTCCATGACTACTTCTGTCAGAGCAGCTGACAGTCAATCATGACATCTCACCCCCTGCCCACCACCACCTTTTTATTGCATCAAACAACTAATTAAAACCAAAGTTGTCAGAAAAATTAACACTTGTACATGCATCAATGTGACGAAGACAGCTTAATATGACAGAAACTACCTTTGTGAAAAGTGTATGTCCCATCTGCTTAAACGGGAGTTGGAGTTTATCAGCTATACTACAGCAAGCCAAAAGACAAGGGTGACTTTTGGTGGGCTGTGACGTCGTCCATCTTGGTGGTGGGAGTGGCTGAAGGGAGTGCTATGACATGATTCACAATTCCCTGAGGATGAGTCTATATCAACTTTAATACCTGGTGCTCGCCCCTCCCCCTCGAAGAAGTCTTCATGCAGATCTTGAAAACAGGAAACCATACAAAGGAAAATAAAAGCTAAAACCCTATAGAGGGTTACTATAATATTCTTAAAAACAAAATATACCTTTACATATAGATAAATGCATATGAACACACGTATATACATCCATGTACATTACAACATTGTTTCTGAATGATCATTATAACTATTCTTACTGTCCATCAAATGAACTGAACATATTTCTCAATATTAACATGAAACAAAATGGCTGAACCAGTACTCTTCTGTTCATCTCTATTTTCCCTTTTACCACAACTCACTCTCACGGAAAACACACAGAGTGAGGATAATGTAAATAAAACACCTTCATCCATCCATCCATTTTCATCCGCTTGATCCGGGACCGGGTAGTGGAGGCAGCAGTCTAAGCAGAGATGCCCAGACTTCCCTCACCCCAGACACTTCCTCTAGCTCTTCCGGGGGGACCCCGAGGCGTTCCCAGGCCAGCTGAGAAGACATAGTCTCTCCAGCGTGTCCTGGGTCTTCCCCGGGGCCTCCTCCCAGGTGGGACATGCCTGGAACACCTCCCTAGGGAGGCGTCCAGGGGGCATCCGAAACAGATGCCCAAGCCACCTCAGGTGACTCCTCTCGATATGAAGGAGCAGCAGCTGTACTCCGAGCTCCCGCTGAGAGTGACCTAGCTTCTCACCCTATCTCTAAGGGAGCGCCCAGCCACCCTGCATGGAAGAAACTTATTTCGATGCCACTTGTATCCATGCGATCTTGTCCTTTCGGTCATTACCCAAAGTTCATGACCATAGGTGAGGGTGGGAGCGTAGATTGACCGGTAAATCGAGAGCTTCGCCTTTCGACTTCAGCTCCTTCTTCACCACGACGGTCCGGTACACTGACCGCATAACTGCGGACGCTGCACCAATCCGCCTGTCAATCTCAGGCTCCATCTTTCCCTCACTCGTGAACAAGAACCCCGAGATACTTGAACTCCTCCACTTGAGGCAGGACCTCTCCACCCACCCGGAGAGGGCACACCACCCTTTTCCTGGTTGAGAACCATGGCCTCGGATTTCGGAGGTGCTGATTCTCATCCCAGCCGCTTCACACTTCTGGCTGCAAACCGCTCCAGTACATGCTGAAGGTCCTGGCTTTGATGAAGCCAACAGGACAACATCATCTGCAAAAAGCAGAGATGAAATCCTGTGGTTCCCAAACCGGACTCCCTCCGGCCCCTGGCTACGCCTAGAAATCCTGTCCATGATGATTATGAACAGGACCGGTGACAAAGGGCAACCCTGCCGGAGTCCAACATGCACTGGGAACAGGTCTGACTTACTGCCGGCAATGCGAACCAAGCTCCTGCTCCGGTCGTACAGAGACTGAACAGCCCTTAGCAAAGGCCCCCGGACCCCATACTCGCGGAGCACTCCCCACAGAATACCTCATGGGACATGGTTGAATGCCTTCTCCAGATCCACAAAACACATGTGGACTAGTTGGGCAAACTCCCATAAACCCTCAAGCACCCTGTGGAGGGTATAGAGCTGGTCCAGTGTTCCACGACCAGGGACGAAAACCGCATTGTTCCTCCTGAATCCGAGGGTCGACTATCGGCCGAATTCTCCTCTCCAGTACCCTGGCATGTAGACCTTCCCGGGGAGGCTGAGAAGTGTGATTCCCCTGTACTTGGAACACACTCTCCAGTCCCCTTTTTAAAAACAGGGACCACCACCCCAGTTTCCCACTCCATAGGCACTGTCCCCAACCTGCATGCTTCCCCCTTCTGAGGCGCCGGACGGTTTGCCAGAATCTCTTCGAGGCCGACCGAGAGTCCTCCCAGACCCGAAGTTTTTGCCTGCCAGGTACCTGTCAACTGTGTCAGGAGTCCCACAGGCCAACATGGTCCGATAGGACTCCTTCTTCAGCCTGACGGCATCCCTTACTTCCGGTGTCCATCCACCGGGTTCGGGGGTTGCCGCCACGACAGGCACCAGAGACGCTTGCGTCCACAACTTCGAACTGCACGCGTTTCGACAATGGAGGCAGAGAACATGGTCCACTTGGACTCAATGTCCCCAGCCTCCCTCGGAATCTGTGAGAAGCTCTTCCGGAGGTGGGAGTTGAAAGACCTCCCTGACAGAGGGCTCGGCCAGACGTTCCCAACAGACCCTCACAATACGTTTGGGTCTGCCAGGTCTGTCCAACTTCCTCCTCTGCCAGCAGATCCAACTCACCACCAGGTGGTGATCGGTTGACAGCTCAGCCCCTCTCTTTACCCAAGACTGGAGTGTCCAAGACATACGGCCAGACATGCCCCCGACAACATAACTCCTAGGATCATTCGGGCACACAAACCCCTCCACCACAGTAAGGTGGCGGTTCAAGGATGGGAAACACCTTCATATGAACTTCATATCGCATGGCTCTCATCAGTCCAGGTTCCGCTTTTGAAACAGGGACACGGGAGTTCAGCAAAGTGTAATTTCACAAATGTAATTGAGCGAAGTTCATGTGACTTGTTTAAGCTTAATAAACACAACTCACGTTCTCCCTCGTTTCCTTTGCAGAACACATGGTCCACTAATCAATCCACGAAAAAAAAAGTTTCGCTTCTCTGCGCCGATGGTAACAGTGACAAAGAAGTTGAAATATCTTGCTCTCTTACACAAAAAAACAATACCTGCAGTGAAAAGTTAGCATGAAGCCACCTCGATGTCAGAAGCGTCCAGAAGCCCTGGGTTAACGGAGAAGTCCGTGCCAAACTTAAAGCACTTACAGACGCCTACAACTCAGGTGATTTGGAGGAGTACAGGAAGTCCAGGTACGCACTCCGGAGAGCCATCAGCAGCGCAAAGAGCCGGACAGGGATAAAGTTGAGTCTCACTACCACCAGGAGCATGTGGGCAGTGCTGAGGTGATGTCTGCATCTCTGCCTGACAAGCTGAACACTTTTTATGACCCCTTTGAGAGCACCTCTCCAGCCGTCAGGTCCAGGAGCCTGACTGATATCCAGGGCAGACGTGTGCAGAACTTTAAAACGGATTAACACATGTAAGGCTCCTGGACCTGACGGCATCCCCGGCCGAGCTCTCAAGGTGTGTGCAGACCAGCTGGCACACGTCTCTTTGCAGACATTTTCAACATTTTCAACATGTCACTGCTCCAGTCTGTAGTCACCACATGCTTCAAGGAGACCATCATAGTCCCCAGGAAAACCAAAATTCTCTCTCTGAATGACTACCGCCCAGTAGCACTCACCTCCGCCATTATGAAGTGCTTTGAGTGGTTATTCAAAACATTTATCACCTCCTCCCTCCCGGACTCACTGGACCCACTTTCAGTTTGCCTACAGGCCCAATAGGTCAACTGAAGATGCCATCGCCCTCACCCTCCACACTGCCCTCTCCCACCTGGACCAGAGGGACACATATGTGAGAATGCTGTTCATTGACTACAGTTCAGCATTCAACATCCATCGTGCTCCTCCAACCTCATCACCAAGCTCAGAGATCTCGGGCTCAACAGCGCCCTCTGTGACTGGATCCTGAACTTCCTGACTGGCAGACCCCAGGCTGTGCGGACAGGGCAGCACCACATCCTCCACCCTGACTCTTAACACTGGCGCCCCCCAGGGCTGTGTGCTCAGTCCCTCTGCTGTACTCCCTGTTCACGCATGACTGCGTGGCCACCCACAGCTCCAACACCATCGTCAAATTTGCTGACGACACAAATCCGTCATCGGCCTGATCACCGGCGATGATGAGACGGCCTATAGAGAGGAGGTCAGAGGCCTGACATCTTGGTCAACAACCTCCATCTCAATGTCAGCAAAACTAAGGAGCTGATAGTGGACTTCAGGAGGAGGCAGAGAGGAACACGTCCCCCCTATTCATCAATGGGACTACGGTGGAGAGAAGTCAGCAGCTTCAGGTTCCTCGGGGTTCACATCAGCGAGGACCTCACCTGGACTCACCACACTGACAGCGGCTCTTCTTCCTCTGCAGGCTGCGGAGGCTCAACATGGACTCAAGGATCCTCTGCAGCTTCTACAGGTGTACTCATAGAGAGCATCCTGACTGGCTGCATCACCGCCTGGTACAGCAGCTGCACCGCCCTCAACCGTAAGGCTCTACAGAGGGTGGTGAAAGCTGCTCAGCACATCACCAGGATGGAGCTGCCATCCATGGAGGACCTCTACACCCAGTGGTGTAGGAGGAAGGCCACCAAGATCATCAAGGACCCCAGTCACCCAGCCACAAACTGTTCTGCCTGCTGCCGTCTGGCCGACGGTTCCGCAGCATTCGAGCCCGAACCACCAGGCTCAGGGAAGCTTCATCCCACAGGCCATAAGACTCTTGAACGCTGTTTACAGCTCCACCACTTTATAATCAGCTCCATCACTTCTATTGTATATATTTTTGTATATATTTTTCTGTTGTATAGATTTTATTGTATATATCTGTTAACTGTATAATACTTAATTTAAATTTAATTTGTATAACTTATATTTTACAGTCTTTATTTATTTTATTACTCCAGTTTATTATTTATTTTAAATTTTATTTTATATTTTTATTTCTTCTATCTATTTTTTTCTTGTTGAGTGTCTCTATTCTCATTAATAGCATTGTTTGGGGAGCCTGGGCTTTAAGAATTTTATTACCAATGATTGCTGATGTAAATTGTTGTGTAATGACAATAAATTCTTGAAATCTCTTTTGTCGCCAAATGTTAACTGCTTGCCCATAGTGACGCCTTAACCTTGTCAAAGACACTTTTCTACCTCCGAATCAATTAATCCGCACCCAGAGCCGGTCATCATCATCAAAGGGGATTGTGTGGAGGTGGTACACACCTACAAATACCTGGGAGTGCAGCTGGATGATAAACTGGACTGGACTGCCAACACAGACGCTCTGTGCAGGAAAGGACAGAGCCGCCTGTACTTCTTCAGAAGGCGGGCGTCTTTCAACATCTGCAAGAAGCTGCTACAGATCTTCTACCAGTCTGTGGTAGTGATCGCCCTCCTGTACGCAGTAGTGTGCTGGGGGGCAGCCTCAAGAAGAAGGACGCAGCGCGCCTGGACAAACTGGTGAGGAAGGCAGGCTCTGTCGTTGGCACAGAGCTGGACAGCCTGACATCTGTGGCAGAGCGACGGACGCTGAACAGGCTCCTGTCCATCATAGACAATCCAAGTCATCCACTGCACAGCGCCATCTCCAGGCAGAGGAGCAGCTTCAGTGACAGAATGTTGTTACTGTCCTGCTCCACGGACAGACTGAGGAGATCGTTCCTCCCCCATGCCATACGGTTCTACAACACCACTGGGGGGGAGTGATAATTCAAACAAGCACCGGACTCACCACACACTCACACCACGCACCTTGGACACACGCACTTTATCACACACACACACACATCTATATATGGACTCAAGTGTGTACAAACTGACTGTTGCACAACTGTATGTCACACACTGCCAATTTGCACAGCTGCTGCACCTTTGTAGAAGGACTACTAGATACTTACTTCATATTTTTAATTTTCTACGGTTATTGTTATTTCACATTGTACTTCTACCTCCTATTTTATTTTATTTTATTATAGTTTCTTTTTGCATCTTACTGTACTTACTGCATGCCCTTAAGTTTTTCTACCTTTCAATGCTGCTGGAAATGTGAATTTCTCTTGGAGATCAATAAAGTATCTATCTATCTATCTATCTATCTATCTATCTATCTATCTATCTATCTATCTATCTATCTATCTATCTATCTATCTATCTATCTATCTATCTATCTATCTATCTATCTATCTATCTATCTATCTATCTATCTATCTATCTATCTATCTATCTATCTGGCTATCTTATTATCTGATCAGCAGCAACTGACTGAGGAAACACCAGGAGAGAGTGACATGATCTGTCTGAAACACCTGATTGGATGGTCAACAAACCTGTTTTATGTCCATCACCACAGGCAACACTTTTTAAATATTACAGTGTTGAAAGCTATACTGTAAGAATATAAAACAGCATTCATAAACCAAAGCAATTGTTACAAAAAATGATTAACTTCTTTATTAGGAACCTCTAAAAAGGACTTTACAATGTAAAAACAGAAATAATTGACAAAGATTATTACTTTTTACAGTTGTATAACATATAAACAGATTTATATTGAGAATTTCTGCAATAGGCCATCTAATGATCAGTACCAGCGTGTGTGTGATGCAGTACCATATTTCATCTTAAAGTCATAATTAGTGTGTATTTCTGAAACTATGCCAGCAAATGTTTTTAGCTTTAGTGTTTTAGCTTCCTAATTTTACTCACTCTGAAGTTAACAAATTGTCTCTTATGTTGCATCCTACATCAAAACATTTAGAAACCCTTAACACAGCAGATTATTTGTTTGCAGCATCCCCTCTGACAGTGTTTACTGTAGGTGTCAGATTTAGAAACCAGCCATGAGAACCAAAGAAAACCATGAGATAACAAAAGCGTGCTGTTGTTGTTGTTTCATGTGTTTTGTTGGAAAGTTTTGGTTGACATATTTCCGCTGTGGTAGTAAAGTGATAATGCCAACCTAACGAGTGGCCAATCAGCATGTTCTAAAATAGTACCCTCCCACTTTATATGATTACATTTAGATGAATCATCTTCTAATACGGTCTAAATTAACTTCAGTCTGTTGCGTGGAAAGAACAGAAAATAGGTGATCATATTTTATATACTGCTGCTGCTCAGAGCTGGACGTGAGTATATGTAGAGAGCTCAGATGTGCTGTAGACTTCAATCTCTTACGGTAATATAGAGAAGAATATAGAATATAGACACATGTTTCTCTCTTGTTAATCACTGTTCTTTATTTCATTTATTTTCTCAGAATGCACAGATGATCACATCTTTGAGACAAAGACTGTTGGTGTTGGACAAAATGCGATTCTAACGTGTATCCACAATTCATCCAGGGGCACTGAAAGTTTTTTTTGGATCAAGGTTGTTGCTGGAAGCTTACCCGAAGTCTCGGGAAAAGCATTCAGCTATAAGTTTGATGTTGTGAAATAGGAACCCTCGCATTACTTCAAAAAGAAGAGTCTGGAATATTTGTCCTGCATATTGCAAAAAACAGAGCTGGTGGATACTGCAATTTACTATTGTTTAAAATTACAACGTTTCAATATTACGTTTTTTGAAAGGAATATTTCTGCAAATCAAAGGTAAATGAGCAAAAATGCAACACAGGCCTAAAATTCTTTAAAAGTATTAATATCTAAGTATTAAACCATTTAACTACAGTATTAATGTATTTTTAGTTTCTTGAAACTGAAGAAAAATGTGTTCAATTTCTCAGGACCAGAGCCTGATATCACCGCCATCGTTCAAAACTTTCCATCTGATCCAGTCCGTCCAGGAGACTCAGTGACTCTGCAGTGTTCAGTCCTCTCTGACTATGAGAACAAAACATGTCCAGGACAACACAGTGTGTACTGGTTCAGAGCCGGATCAGACGGAGCCCATCCCACTTTAATTTATGTCCAAAGAACCAACAACAGTGATCAATGTGAGAAGAGTCCTGAGCCTCACTCTCCACAGAAATGTGTCTACAACTTCTCCAAGAACGTCAGCTCCTCTGATGCTGGGAACTTATCACTGTGCTGTGGCCACATGTGGAGAGATATTATTTGGAGATGGAAGAAAACTGGACGTTCAAGGTAACTGTACTCTTGTTGTTCTGTTAAATAGATCATTTCAGCATTAAAATATAAGATGATACAGAAAGTCCAATACAATTTATAGAGAAAAACTCTTGGTGATATTGAACATCATTTACTTTTATTCATTGATTCTTCCTCTGATAATTTTCAGGAACCAGTTTTTGGTCACAGGAGGCCAAGACAGTTATTTTTGGCTCTGAGTTTGATTGTTATATCCCTCCTCATTTACACCATCAAGGAGAACAAGTGTGATTGTTATAACGGTAAAGGAAGTTTCTCTTAGTTTTCTATCCAACTGTATAAAATAATTACATCCTTATTTATTGAAATCTTTATGTATTTTTTTCTTAATTCAGCTGCTGTTGCCCTGCAGAAAAACAGCAGAGGTCAGAAAAGTCAACAGGTGAGGAATTTAGAAGGCAGGATTATTTTGATCAAAAAGTTGGGAAGCTGTTTTAACTCTGACTCATCTCATTTATTTCCTCAGAGAGATGAGGACAGACGGGTTTATTCTGCTGTGGTCTTTGTCATGATGAAAAACTGACAGTGGTGAAGCAATAAAGGATGCAAAAGCAGCAGAGAGAGAGAGGATCTACGCTGCTGTCAAGGATTTTGGGTTGGATCAGTGAGTTAAAAGGTCTGCTTGTCATCACTTGGTCCTGTATGATCTAGTTAATATTGATCTGTTCAGAGGATTTGTTACACAGAATTTGGTAAATATTTTAGATCATATGAAGTGACATTTAGACTGAACCAGAGTGACCAAAGGGCCAACACGGACACAAGGCTCCAAAAGATTAATATTGATTCAATATTTAATGAACCTTCAAACCTGAACAACTACTCATACTCACATTCACACCTCCAGGAAAGTTCTCCAATGAACTGAACCTTAATATCTTTGCACTGTAGGAGGAAACACAGGCAGGCATGTAGAAAACGTGCAAACTCCACAAAGAAAGGCCACGACTGATCCAGAAGCTTCTTACTGAGAGCCAACAGTGCTGATATGTTTGAAACAATGTGAAGTTGAATTAATGCATTTTGTTACATTTAGATTGGATATATTTGTTAAAAGAAAAAAAAAGGAAAAAAAAATAAAGTAAAGAAAAAAAATAATGCTGAGCATTTTTACTTTTTTCATTAAGTTAGTTTTACTGCTGTCACAGTGATTCTTCTGCAACATTGCTGATTCATGTCCAAACTGTAACCTTTGATGCATGTCATTCCCATTTTCTCCCCTTTACTTGTCATCTCTAGTTTTCTAATGAAAAAAGGCAAAAAAAGAAACTTCTACTAACATGGACATATCTGTATTTATCACTTAAAAATGCTTAATATTTGGTTAGGGTTAGTAAGATTTGTTGGATTAAGAACTACAACAATTAAAAACCTACTTGTCTCTACTGTAGTTCTTGATCTCACAAGTTCAGATTACTGTCACTTCACTTCACTCTGTTTGTATTTTTTACATTTCCATTTAGATTTGGAGTTACATTGCCAGTGATTGTTTCCTGTAATAGCAATTGCATGAGACAATAAACATCTTGAATATAATGTTTTATCAAAAGTATCCTCTTCTTTTACTTACTTTACAGCTGTGGGTCAAAGACTTGAAAGGAATTATTGAACATTGAAAGTATTGTTGGACTTCTAAATTAAACTTGAAAATGATTACAGTTCAGAGATTCCTAGAAAAACATTAAATGTTATTTAAGTAATTATTATGAATGGAAATCTTAAGTATCACATTCATGTGTTCACTCTATCAACTGTCAATCACCGAAACAAGGGTTAGCAATTTATCTGAGAAACATTTTTTGACATATTTATTGAAATTCTCTTTTCATCCTGACTGCTATCAACAAATCAAATGCATTGACAAAGAAGAGAGACAAATTCAGTATCTACATTCATTTTAGTAATGTTATGTGTTTTTGTGCACGCAAAAGAGACACGAGATAAATGTATAAAACCACTGATGATATCAATGCAGCAGTAGTGATCATCTAGGAGAAAACTACTGATAATAATAAACTAACCTTTTGTGTTCGCAGTCTCACAGCACTTTGTAAACTTAACAAGCATAGCCAAATGCAAAAGTCAAACAGGCCATTTCTCCACCCTTTAACCAACCATCAAGACTGTTTACTCAGAACAGACCTGACTACAGGCTTCAACAGGATATGTAGTGAGGTTAAAAGCTGCCTGCATGGAGGGAAGAGCTGAAAGAGGCTTAGAAAGTTGGTTATACTTTAATAAGCTAAACTGGTTGTTTAGTTTATGTTTGTTTGTGTTTAACAGTACACTTACTGATTTATTCAATTTGGATTTCTCATTCCTGTCCTAATGAGCACATCACAGAAGTCACTGGGAAAAAGTAACAGACATTTTAAATGACAAAGATGCTCATGGCCAACGTAACCCTCGGGTCATTTAGAGTTTCAGATTCACTTAAATTTCTATGGACTGGTGCCTGGATGGCTACCTTGCTTCAAAGCAAAGTTGTTAGCAGTGAGAGAACATCAGACTTACTTACTTAGCTGCTTTACATTTTGAAATAGTACAACTTCCAGGTCCTTCCTCCTCTGTGACCGCTGCACTCAAGCTCACCTCCAAAGCTCCTCACAGCAGAGCAGCTTGGTCTGTTTCTTCCTTTTAGCAAAACATGTTTAACTTATCGATACAAATTTAAAGATTAAAAGACTTTCACTGGTTCCTCCATGACTACTTCTGTCAGAGCAGCTGAGCAGTCAATCATGACGTCTCGCCCCCTGCCCACCACCACTTTTTTATTGCATTAAACAACTAATTAAAACCAAAGTTATCAGAAAAATTAACACTTGAACATCCATCAATGTGACGAAGACAGCTTTATATGACAGAAACTACCTTTGTGAAAAATGTATGTCCCATCTGCTTAAAAGGGAGTTGGAGTTTATCAGCTATACTACAGCAAGCCAAAAAACAAGGGTGACTTTTGGTGGGCTGTGACGTCGTCCATCTAGGTGGTGGGAGTGGCTGAAGGGAGTGCTATGACATGATTCACAGTTCCCTGAGGATGAGTCTATATCAACTTTAATACCTGGTGCTCGCCCCTCCCCCTCGAAGAGGTCTTCATGCAGATCTTGAAACCAGGAAACCATACAAGGAAAAGAAAAGACCTGGCCAATATAGGCCAAAAAGAGGGTTACTATAATATTCATAAAAAACAAAATATACCTTTACATATAGATAAATGCATATAAACACACGTATATCATGTACATTACAATATTGTTTCTCAATGATCATTATAACTATTCTTACTGTCCATCAAATGAACTGAACATATTTCTCAATATTAACATGAAACCAAATCGCTGATCCAGTACTCTTCTGTTCATCTCTATTTTCCCTTTTACCACCACTTACTCTCACTGAAAACACACAGAGTGAGGATAATGTAAATAAAACACCTTCATCCATCCATCCATTTTCATCCACTTGATCCGGGACCGGGTAGTGGAGGCAGCAGTCTGAGCAGAGATGCCCAGACTTCCCTCACCCCAGACACTTCCTCCAGCTCTTCAGCTCTTCTTCTTCAGCCCCACAACATCCAGAGACTTTAGGTACTCAGGGCGGATCTCATCCACCCCCGGCGCCTTGCCACAGAGGTTAACAGCTCCCCACCTGCACTGTAAACAAGTCGGTGGGAGTGTTGGCAGAGTACTGCTTCCCCCTTCTGAGGCGCCCGAAGCGGTTTGCCAGAATCTCTTCGAGGCCAACCGATAGTCCTCCTCCATGGCCTCACCAAACTCCTCCCAGACCTGAGTTTTTGCCTACCTTCAGGACCGTGGCCAGGCCAACATGGTCCGATAGGACTCCTTCTTCAGCCTGACGCAGGCATCCCTTAATTCCGGTGTCCACCACCGGGTTCTGGGGGTTGCCGCCATGACAGGCACCAGAGACCTTGCGTCCACAACTTCAAACTGCCACGCCTCAACAGTGGAGGCAGAAAACATGGTTCTATGTCCCCAGCCTCCATCGGAATCTGTGAGAAGCTATTCCGGAAGTGGGAGTTGAAGACCTCCCTGACAGAGGGCTTGGCCAGACATTCCCAAGAGACCCTCACAATGTAAGTCTGGGTCTGCCAGGTCTGTCCAACTTCCTCCTCTGCCAGCGGATCCAACTCACCACCAGGTGGTGATCGGTTGACAGCTCAGCCCCTCTCTTTACCCGAGTGTCCAAGACATATGGCCGGAGATCAGATGAAACGACAACAAAGTTGATCATCGACCTTCCGGTCCTAGAGTGTCCTGGTGTGCCACGTGCACTGATAGACACCCTTGCCTTATGCTCGAACATGGTGGTTCGTTATGGACAAACTGTGACTAGCACAGAAATGCAATAACAGAACAATGCTTGGGTTCAGATCAGGGAGGCCAAGTTCCTCCCGATCACTCCCCTCCAGGTATCACTGTTGTTGCCCATGTGAGCGTTGAAGTCCCCCAGTAGAACAATGGAGTCTCTAGTCGGTGCACTATCAAGTACCCCTTCTAGGGACTCCAAGAAGGCCGGAGGTACTCTACACTGCTGTTCGGCCCGTAGGCACAAACAACAGAAAGAGACCTATGCCCAACCCGAAGGCGCAGGGAAGCGACCCTCTCATTCACCGGGGTGAACTCCAACACATGGCGACTGAGCTGGGGAGCAAGCCCACACCAGCTCGCCACTGCTCACCCTGGCCAACTCCAGAGTAGTGGAAGGTCCAGCCCCTCTCAAGGAGCTGGGTTCCAGAGCCCAAGCTATGCGTTGAGGTGAGCCCGACTATCTCGAGCCGGTACCTCTCAACCTCCCGCACGAGCTCAGGTTTCCCCCCCAGCGAGGTGACATTCCATGTCCTCGCCTGTGAGCCCCAGCCCCAGGCCTGGCTTCAGGGTGGGGCCCTGGTAACGCCAATCCGGGCAACGACAGCATGTAACGGTCCTTGTTTGTCTACTGTTCATGATGGGCTTGTGAACCGCTCTTAGTCTGGCCCGTCACCTAGGACCTGTTTGCCATGGAGACCCTACCAGGGGCGTAATGCCCTCGACAACATAGCTCCTAGGATCATTCTGGGCACACAAACCCCTCTACCACAGTAAGGTGGCGGTTCAAGGAGGGGAAACACCTTCATATGAACTTTTTTTTAATACATGAAATTAACACCTCTTTACTCCATATTAACCTAGCATATGCACATTTTAACTCCATTTATGAGACTAATATCAGTAAAGTTTACTCACCAGAGGCTCAAGCATCATACACACACACACACACACACACACACACACTCCAGCACAATACAGATCACACGGCTCTCATCAGCCCAGGTTCCGCTTTTGAAACAGGAACACGGGAGTTCAGCAAAGTGTAATTTCACAAATGTAATTTAGAGAAGTTCATGTGGCTTGTTTAAGCTAGCGCCATGGCTGCTAATAAACACAACTCACGTTCTCCCTCGTTTCCTTCCTTTGCAGAACACACGGTCCACTAATCAATTCACGAAAAAAAAAAGTTTCGCTCTCTGCGGCGCGCCGATGGTAACAGTGACAAAGAAGTTCAAATATCTTGCTCTCTTACACACAAAAAAAACAATAATATCTGCAGTGAAAAGTTAGCATGAAGCCACCTCGACGTCCGAAGCGTCCAAAGCCCTTGGACAACGGAGAAGTCCGTGCCAAATGGACAGACGCCTACAACTCAGGTGATTTGGAAGAGTACAGGAAGTCCAGGTACGCGCTCTGGAGAGCCATCAGCAGCGCAAAGAGACAGTACAGGGACAAAGTTGAGTCTCACTACCAGGGCTCCAACACCAGGAGCATGTGGGCCGGATTAAAAACTCTTACAGACTACAAAAGGAAGATCAGCAGTGCTGAGGTGATGTCTGCATCTCTGCCTGACAAGCTGAACACTTTTTATGACCCCTTTGAGAGCACCTCTCCAGCTGTGGAGGTGCAAAAGGCTCAGGAGGACCACTGCCCACCTGTGATATCCAGGGCAGACGTGTGCAGAACTTTAAAACGGATTAACACACGTAAGTCTCCTGGACCTGACGGCATCCCCGGCCGAGCTCTCAAGGTGTGTGCAGACCAGCTGGCAGACGTCTTTGCAGACATTTTCAACGTGTCACTGCTCCAGTCTGTAGTCACCCACATGCTTCAAGGAGACCATCATAGTCCCCAGGAAAACCAAAATTCTCTCTCTGAATGACTACCGCCCAGTAGCACTCACCTCCACCATCATGAAGTGCTTTGAGCGGTTAGTCAAATCATTCATCACCTCCTCCCTCCCGGACTCACTGGACCCACTTTCAGTTTGCCTACAGGCCCAATAGGTCAACTGAAGATGCCATCGCCCTCACCCTCCACACTGCCCTCTCCCACCTGGACCAGAGGGACACATATGTGAGAATGCTGTTCATTGACTACAGTTCAGCATTCAACACCATCGTGCCCTCCAAGCTCATCACCAAGCTCAGAGACCTCGGGCTCAACAGCGCCCTCTGTGACTGGATCCTGAACTTCCTGACTGGCAGACCCCAGGCTGTGCGGATCGGGCAGCACCACATCCTCCACCCTGACTCTGAACACCAGGCGCTCCCCAGCTCCAACACCATCGCCCAAGTATCAAATTTTTTCTGACGACATTGACGACAAATCATCGGCCTGATCACCGGTGGCGATGATGTGAGACGGCCTACAGAGAGGAGGTCAGAGCCCTGACATCTTGGTCAACAACCTCCATCTCAATGTCAGCAAAACTAAGGAGCTGATAGTGGACTTCAGGAGGAGGCAGAGAGGAACACGTCCCCCCTATCCATCAACGGGACTATGGTGGAGAGAGTCAGCAGCTTCAGGTTCCTCCTCCTGAGGGGTTCACATCAGCGAGGACCTCACCTGGACTCACCACACTGACAGCGGCTCTTCTTCCTCTGCAGGCTGCGGAGGCTCAACATGGACTCCAGGATCCTCTGCAGCTTCTACAGGTGCTCTATAGAGAGTATCCTGACTGGCTGCATCACCGCCTGGTACAGCAGCTGCAACCGCCTCAACCATAAGAGCTCTACAGAGGGTGGTGAAAGCTGCTCAGCACATCACCAGGATGGAGCTGCCATCCATGGAGGACCTCTACACCCAGCGGGGTGTAGGAAGGAAGGCCACCAAGATCATCAAGGACCCCAGGTCACCCAGCCACAGAACTGTTCTGCCTGCTGCAATGTCCCTGGCCAGCAGTTCCATGCAGCATTCGAGCCCGAACCACCAGGCTCAGGGAAGCTTCATCCCGCAGGCCATAAGACTCTTGAACTCTGTTTACAGCTCCACCACTTTATAATCAGCTCCATCACTTCTATTGAATATATTTTTGTATATATTTTTCTATTGTATAGATTTTATTGTATATATCTGTTAGCTTGTATAATACTTAATTTATATTATAGTTTATAGTTTAAATTTAATTTGTATAACTTATATTTTACAGTCTTTATTTATTTTATTACTCCAGTTTATTATTTATTTTAAATGTTTATTTTATATTTTTATTTCTTAATCTATTTTTTCTTGTTGAGTGTCTCTATTCTCATTAATATTTTTTAGCATTGTTTGGGGAGCCTGGGCTTTAAGAATTTTATTACCAATGATTGCTGATGTAAATTGTTGTGTAATGACAATAAATTCTTGAAATCTCTTTAGTCGCCAAATGTTAACTGCTTGCCCATAGTAACGCCTTAACCTTGTCAAAGACACTTTTCTACCTCCGCATGAATTAATCTGATCAGCAGCAACTGACTGAGCAAACACCAGGAGAGAGTGACATGATCTGTCTGAAACACCTGATTGGATGGTCAACAAACCTGTTTTATGTCCATCACCACAGGCAACACTCTTTAAATATTACAGTGTTGAAAGCTATACTGTAAGACTATAAAACAGCATTCATAAACCAAAGCAATTCTTACAAAAAATGATTAACTTCATTATTAGGAACCTCTAAAAAGGACTTTACAATGTAAAAACAGAAATAATTGACAAAGATTATTACTTTTTACAGTTGTATAACATATAAACAGATTTATATTGAGAATTTCTGCAATAAGCCATCTAATGATCAGTACCAGCGTGTGTGTGATGCAGTACCATATTTCATCTTAAAGTCATAATTAGTGTTGTCATTTCTGAAACTATGCCAGCAAAATGTTTTTAGCTTTAGTGTTTTAGCTTCCTAATTTTACTCACTCTGAAGTTAACAAATTGTCTCTTATGTTGCATCCTACATCAAAACATTTAGAAACCCTTAACACAGCAGATCATTTGTTTGCAGCATCCCCTCTGACAGTGTTTACTGTAGGTGTCAGATTTAGAAACCAGCCATGAGAACCAAAGAAAACCATGAGATAACAAAAGCGTGCTGTTGTTGTTGTTTCATGTGTTTTGTTGGAAAGTTTTGGTTGACATATTTCCACTGTGGTAGTACAGTGAAATGCCAACCTAACGAGTGGCCAATCAGCATGTTCTAAAATTGTACCATCCCACTTTATATGATTACATTTAGATGAATCATCTTCTAATACGGTCTAAATTAACTTCAGTCTGTCGCGTGGAAAGAACAGAAAATGGTGATCATATTTTATATACTGCTGCTGCTCAGAGCTGGACGTGAGTATATGTAGAGAACTTTTTTCTCATTATATTTATTTCCAAAGCTCAGATGTGCTGTAGAACTAAATATCACACATGAAAAGAAATATACTTAATGATTATGTGGATTACCAGTGCAATCACAGTCTCTTACGGTAATATAGAGAAGAATATAGAATATAGACCATGTTTCTCTCTTGTTAATCCTGTTCTTTATCTTTATTTTCTCAGGGCACAGATGATCATTGAAAGTTTTTTGGACAAAATGCGACTCTAACGGATCAAATCCATCCAGGTTGTTATTTTGGATCAAGGTTGTTGCAGACTCAAGCCTGGAAGCTTACCCGAAGTCTCGGGAAGGGGAGCGCATTCAGCTTTGAGTTTGACGTTGTGAATAGGAATCCCTCGCATTACTTCAAAAGAAGAGTCTGGAATATTTGTCCTGCATATTGCAAAAAACAGAGCTGGTGGATACTGCAATTTACTATTGTTTAAAATCACAACTTTTCAATATTACTTTTTTGAAAGGAATATTTCTGCAAATCAAAGGTAAATGAGCAAAAATGCAACACAGGCCTAAAATTCTTTAAAAGTATTAATATCTAAGTATTAAACCATTCAACTACAGTATTAATGTATTTTTAGTTTCTTGAAACTGAAGAAAAATGTGTTCAATTTTGAAATTTTTTTTGGTATTTCTCAGGACCAGAGCCTGATATCACCACCATCGTTCAAAACTTTCCATCATCTGATCCAGTCCGTCCAGGAGACTCAGTGACTCTGCAGTGTTCAGTCCTCTCTGACTATAAGAACAAAACATGTCCAGGAGAACACAGTGTGTACTGGTTCAGAGCCGGATCAGACAGGAGCCCATCCCACTTTAATTTATGTCCAAAGAAACAACAGTGATCAATGTGAGAAGAGTCCTGAGGCCTCACTCTCCACAGAAATGTGTCTACAACTTCTCCAAGAACGTCAGCTCCTCTGATGCTGGGAACTTATCACTGTGCTGTGGCCACATGTGGAGGAGATATTATTTGGAGAATGGAGCAAGACTGGACACTGAAGGTAATGCATAATATTTCTATTTAATTGTGAAACTGTTCATCTTATCAAGTAACATAAATGTTTTATTCCTATTTCTTAACATCTTTAATTTGTGTCTTTTTATAATGTTTCAGTTGTCATCACATGTGACTCACAGAACGACTATACAATTGTCTTTGTGACGGGGGTGCGCTTTCGCTATAAGTCTGATTGTTATAGGCTGTCCTTGTTTATACCATCAGAAAATCCTGTGATTGTTGTAATGGTAAGAAACTTTACCCATATAGAAATCTGGTAAACAGAGTTTGCCAAAATCTATCATTATTACATCCACATTTGTGCAACTTGCTTTAATAGTCAATAAAGTGAAATTCAATTAATGTTTTTTTCTGTTGTTTTTTTCTTTTTAAAGCTGCCACCTCTCTGCAAACAAATGCTGCAACAGTTAGTGGTGATCAGCTAAGGCAGCAGGTAAAGAATTTAAAGATGTAGTGGGAAAGTTTATCAGCAAAATGTTTCTGTTTACAGGCATCGATAGTAAAAATCTGCTTTCTCATTTTCAAGTTTGCACTTTATTTCCTCAGAGAAATGAGGACTCTTTGGTTTATTCGACACCAAAATTTGCCAGGAGGAAAGCTGGCAAAGCAGAGAGGACGAACGCAATAGCAAAGGAAGAGACAGTCTACACTGATGTCAGGGCCTTTGTGATAGATTAACATTAGAAACAAAGGATTCACTAATTGATGCCAACATAATTTCAGTGCGGGGGTCAGATTGGAGGAAAGTTTCTTCTATCATCATGCAAAAGTCTTACTTGGAGACAGAGTCCATAGAGCAGTAAATCTGTTGTTAATAATAATCTTAATGTGTTATTCATGTTGCTTTTTCTTTATTGTTTTTGTTGTTAACATGATTTGGATCTCTCTTTTTAACTAACTACTAAATATATAAAACATGATGTCTTCTCCTGTAATAAACTGGTGCATGATGTTATCTGTAACTGTACAAAATAAACTTTGGTTGTTCTTGAGATTTCCAGACACTTTTAGTGAATTTATCATTTAAAGTAATGAGCTGAATTACCTAAAAAAGATCCCTTCAATACTAAACACTCCTTTATCACTTATGACCCATTAGAAGTGTGTGACTTGCCCTCTGTCTATATTAGATTTTTTTTTTTTATTATTTTGATGTGTTTTAGGTTTCTGGGTAACAACATTTTAGCACTTGTGTGTAGGTTGGGAGGACGTGACTAAGGTATATAATATCTACCTATGAACCTATTTCTACATAAAAGATGTGCTTAATGTATTTAACAGTCAGAATACCAACAACAGTTCTTAGATTTTAATTTCAGACAAAGTAGAAAAAAACATAACTGTCTTCAATAAAATGCACAATTATTAGACTATCTTCATGACTGAAAGCATGATTTGCTCTCTTGGAGCTATAATAATCACAATTTCCAGACTGGTGCAATTGTCTTACGCTCATCATTCTTTGAATTAAAAACAACTGTAAAAAATGTATTGGTAGAAAAATACAAAGATTATACAGGCAAAATACGCTTCTTTCAGCACAAGTTACTGAAAAGAAAAAATTTAATTTAATTAAAATGTGTCATATGCCTCCATCCCAGAAATGGAAAGTTATTGTTGACACGTCACATCCAGTGTTTTATTTCTGTGAACGTAGCGACCAATTGCTAGATCGTAAGCGCATGACATCAGCCAGACCCACCACATGAGCCGTGGAGGAGTGGCTAACTTGTTGTCTTTACAAACCACAACCAATAAATCCTACTCATTATACCTTTATATAATCTAAGTAACAACTTTACAGAGATTTTAGAGGCCTACTGTTTGAATTTCTGTTGTAACATTTGATTTTGTTTATGCAAACAAGAAAATTCCTTAATAATAATGTGAATTTCCCACTTTAAAAGATTTTGTTTTTTATTAATAATGATAGAAGATGCAGTTGGTCCATATCTATTTTTATGTAAAAAAATACATTAGAAGCAAGCACAGGTTGACAACACAAATTCTGGCACATGCTTGTATGTTGTGACAATGAATTAGCAAAGCATTTGAACGTTGCTTGCCCTCCCACAAAATCATAGTCAAAATAAATTAAGCACATGCTAACCGACACACAACTGCTTCCAGTCAGTGTTTAAATGTTACATGTGAACCCTTTGTAATGTGAAATAAGCTGAGAATCTAGCAGTCTTGCTCTGTCCTACAGAGAGGGGTGTTGCTGGTTGTTGGTAATCTGCTCTAACAGCAGAGTAAACACACTCTTGTGGCATCCTCGCTCTTCTTCTTTCCTCTTTTCACTTTCCTTGCGTTGAAATCCAGTGCTGCATAGTTCATTGCCTCTTCTTCACCATTCTGCAAAAATCAAGGTCAAGTCTTAAGTGTAGAGTTGAAACATAAGTGTTAAGTTTGCTTTACAGTGATTTTATAGTGAGCTTTACACACTCTCTTTGATTCAAACTTGAACTTGAGAATTTATTTGTATAGCACCATGTCACAGTATCATACAAAATGAAACAGCAGAAAAAAAAGTGAGACCCTTTCATGCATACATATACATAAAAACACAAATACGTACTGAGCAAACAGTGCGTTTGTTTAAGAAAAAGCTCAAGTCAAAGGTCAGGTCTTTACTTTGGTTTTAATGAAGCACAGTGTTGGAGCAAGTCTAAGATCAGCTGGCAAACTGCTGCAGTTGCATAAATACTGAAAGCCATCTCATGAGATTTTAAAAGATGCTCCAGGCACACGGAGGAGGTTTCCACCTGCTGGCTGGACTGTGGTTAAAAACTGACACCTTAAAAACAGAATTGTGTTAATCTTGCCTGCACATGACAAACGCATGTGCGACTTTCTCAGTGTCACTTTGGGATAGAAACCCTCTGATTTCCAAAATGTTTCTGAGTTGGAAAAAGGTGGTGGTGATGTCGCTGATATGATCCTTAAAGCTGATCTCACTATGGTACCTCCAAGACTTTTGATCTGTTCACCGTGTTTTATTTTCTTGCATGTTATGAGTATAATATTATTTGTGTCTTATCTAGAGGATGTAATAAATAAATAGAGAAAGAACAGGGAGAACATTTATCACTGCGCCTAGTCAGTAAACAGGAAAACACACAGATACATATTTACCAGATTATTTGACTCATCCACATTTGACTTTTCATGTCCGAGATGATGGGACACAATCATTGCTCCTGTTAAAATAATAAATAATAATAAACATGGGGGATTATTGCCAGACCAAACGTTCTTGTGTTAACAACAAAGTTATTTCATAAATTCAGACCTTTATTGTGGGATTTCAAAAAGCCTAACTGAAAGTAAAACGCGGACCTACCTTTGCAATGTTCACAAGCTTTCCTTCGATGTAAATAGAAAATAAGGACGCCGATCACAGTCACACAGCAGGCCAGCAGTACTCCAAGTACAAGGACGACTGGGTCCAGTTCTGATCCTGAATCACAAACAGTTCCTAAGAGACATGAAGACTTTTTAAATTATGCAATTTTGGGAGAAATCATTTATTATTGGAGAATGGAAGACAAGTTTGGTCAACAGGAGCTATTGCTGACCCAACATTAAAAATTTATAAAGCTTTATACACAGCTTTATAAAAAGGGAACTTTTTTATTTCAGGTCTGACTTGACAGATAATAACGATCACCGTCTTACACTGATAAATGTACCTTGAAATGAACTAAAGCTATATGAAGTAATTGTCATTACTGAATGAGTTTCATTTCAAAAGGTCTCAAATGTTTGACACCGATGTGTTTTGGATTCAAAGACAAAAATGCATATGAGATTTGCAGCAAAAACCTACTTGTCTCCACTGTGGTTCCTTCACCAAACAGGATCTCTCCACATGTGGCCACAGCACAGTAGTAAGTCCCAGTATCAGAGGAGTTCTGTATAGTTTTGGACAGACTGTAGACACAACTTCTTTCCTCTTCTTCATCACTGCTGTTCCTGTGAGTGTAAATAATGCCTGGATGAAGTCCTCCTGATCCAGCTCTGAACCAGTACACACTGTGTTCACCTGGACACTGGACTCTGTTTTCTTTGTTCTTGGAGAGAAGTGAACACTGGAGAGTCACTGAGCCGCCCGGCTGGACTGATGCTGTCTCTGGACTTTGCTTCACGATGACAGATTTCTGCTGATTATGATCTGCATGATTCAGTAACAAAGGTGTAAAAAAAAATCATAATCTGAATTTTCTGTATGACTTTAAAAAACAAGAGATGATTCAAATAGACAAACACAACAAACACTGAGAGAAAAAGATATTTTACCTTTCACAGCCAAGAAGACGCCTTTACCAAAACTCTGTGAATACAACCCTACATTTAGACAGAAGTATGTTGCTTCATCCTCTTTTGCTGACATTTCTGATGGTTAGAATATAATGAGCTTCGTCTTTTGTGACATGTGAAACGTGAACCTTTAAATTGTTCACTAATTGTTGATTTGCCATGTATTACTGCAACGATTGTTTGAACCATATATCCAACAGACTGCTGAAACCAGTAAAAGAATTTGCTGTCCTTCTCTAGAAATCTGGACATTGCAAAGTAACATTTCCACCAACTTCAACCACAGTCAAAGAGATCTGATGAGAAACCTCTGCAGTTTGAATCAGAGCTGGAAAAAAGAGACAAACAATAACAAGTTAGTTAGCACACAAGAGGACAAAACCAAAGAAGAATAGTAGTATTTACCAGTGCCAGGATTATTACATTATTATTATCATGTCGTCTTGTCTAATATGTATCACTATGTTTTCACAAACAGTGAAGTAAAAACAGCAGCTTGCAGTAGGATTTCTCTCACACTAGCTACAAAAAGCACTTACATGCTGTGCTAAGAACAATCAAAGCAGCCAGTCCTCCGAATCATTGTGGTGCAGCACCCTCCTCTCACACTACTGATGTTTTCCCACCCTGATGAAGTTTTAGCCACAAAGGTTATCAGTGTTTATGAAGCAGGTATCACCCTGATTGGCTGAAATGTAGAATGTGAACTCCCTCTTATATTTAGCGAACATGTGATCCACCTTCACCTCAAAGGAAATCTACATGTACTTTGTTGTTTTTGTTGTTGTTCTGACAAACTATGTGTGTATTTCAGCATCACTATAAGGGGCAGTATTTCGATTTTAACTATAAAATGCTAACACACAGGTACATGTACACTGAAAACTGGTGACTCAATACATATTTTCGACTGTTTTCACACTATTATTGGTGTTAAAATGAAGAGAAATGTTGCAATGCAGGAAGAAGACGTCATGGCTGTAAACAATGTGGGTTCAAAAACACTCTTAGCTGTTTTACTTTCTGTGTTTGAAACAAGTGAGACAAGTGAGTTTGTGTTGTTTTGTTTGTGTGAACTGTACAAAACTTGGCAGACTTTTAAAAGGCATTCAAATCATTACTTAAAGGAGGAAAGGTGTTTGGGGGACAGTTGCAGGAGAAAGATGAGAGGTCAAGATCAATGGTGACGCATGGAGAACTCAGAGGTAAATATATGAGAGAGAGAACTCTAATTATTGCATAATGTTATTAAAATAAAGCTCTGCCATTTCATCAGCTCTTAAATCGACAGTCAGTAAGATTTAAAAGAGATTGGCTTTAAAACTTTGAACAAATACAACTTGCAGGTCCCTCCCCCTCTCTCTGTGGTGCCCTCCAGCTCACCTACCAAAGCTGCTCTGTGCAGATTATTTTATCTCATTCTTTCTTTTTAACTTGATTATCTGTCTCATTTACTACTGTCAGGACATAATAATTGACAGTTTTAGTTAAATATGACTCAAAGTTTTTTCTTACCAGGTTACTTATGTTCTTCTTTACGAGAGTTGGATAAAGTTTTAATGTAACAACATTAATATGGAAATCACCTGCATGTTTCTTTTCTCATGTTTGTCATTACTTTCTGTGTGTGTGTGTGTGTGTGTCTGTGTGTGTGAGAGAGAGAGAGATTAGCAGATAAACTGTCAGTGGTTTTGTGATCTGCTTTGTATCTGTCCAACACAACTACACACAGCTATAGAGCATTTCAAACAAAAAACACATACAAAGTGTTTCATGCTGAAGACACAGTTAATCTTTCTTCTCTCCATCTTTCTGATCTCACTGCTCTTTGTAAAGGCCTTCTGCATGTCTGTCCTGAGAATCACAAGTGAAGCCACATACAGCAGCTCCACTGACAGACAGGCTGCGGCGGGCCGTTTCTCCGCCCTTTGACCAACCATCAAGCCTGTTTACTCAGAACAGACCTGACTCTGGGCTTCAACAGGATATGTAGTGAGTGAGAAGAGCTGCATGAGGCTTCAGCAGGCTAATTTTAGATGAACAAATTCACATGATTGCTTTGTTTTTTCTCACTAGTTCATATGTTCATTTGAAGTACAAATATTGTCTATCTTCCACATGTTTTTAAAGATGCAACCACAGGCATCTACAACTGTTTACACCTGTGAGCTTAACATTTCAAAGATGTTTTTTTTATTTTAAAGTGATGTATTGATTCATTCACCATCCATTTAAACAGGCTGATATTCACCACTTCATTAAATGACTTTAATAAGGATGACAACATATTTTAGCTAATATGGCAAAATTAACATATTCAAAGTCCTCCTCTCAACAGAAAGACCTTAGTCATTTTTAGCTCCTCCTCCCTCTGAGCAACAACCAGTGAAAAGCAAAACCCCAAAATCATCTTCTAATACACTTTAGCTCAAAATAAACTGCAGTCTGAGGTGGTGTGTCAATAACCACAAGCAGTTCTTCTGTTTTAACATTTTACACACTTTTCCAGTGTATATGTTTAAATGTCTGTTTTATTTTCTGTTTGGTCTGCAGGAGCTTTGTGTGTTGGATTGTTTGCAGATGTTTGAGGTGTGTGAGAGTGTCTCTGCTGCCTTTCATGCTCAGAGTGAGGCGTGAGTATATAAAGTCAGATATTTTACAGATGTATTTTAAGAACAATGTCATTTTTTTAAATGTTTAAATAAATAATAAATTGATTAAATGTTAAAGCAATCTAATTCACATCTAATATTGCTGATAATCATGTAGTGAGGTGAAAAGCTTTACTTCACCTTTAAAGCTGCACACCCACACAGGTCATTTAATTTATTTTTAGGATGCACAAATGATCTGATCTTTGATTTAACTGAAAAGTTAAAACGTCTGCGTGGGTGAGGACTCTTTAATCATGTTGTCATTATTAGTCTTCATCAAGTTGGCTCAGTCTTAACTGTTGCTTAACCAGGCTGATGCATTTTACATTTAAAATGCATGTGAGTCTGATTTGATGGTGATTTGCGTGTAGTACATTAGTCAATCTTGCCAGTCATCTCTAAAAAGGATATGAACTAATCATGAAAATTGTGAAAATAAAAAGAAAAAAGTGAACTTGTTTTGGATTACCCTTCTTCACATTAAGGATGTCAGTTACAGAAACCCACCATGAAACAAAAACATGCTGGTGTTGTTTCATGTGTTCAGGGAAAAATGTTGTTGTATTTCCACTTCTTTGACGTTAAGATCTGGACACTTTAAATGAAATAAAGCAGTCTGAGGTGGAATAACCCAAAATGCGAAGTATTAGGAGGAACATTTTTTTTTAAATGTTTAAATCCTTTGATTTTGACAGTCTTAATAAGACTCCTCGCATCACAGCAAAACAAGGAGAAGGATCATTTCTGCTGCATATTAAAAAACAGAGCGCAGCGATACTGGAGTTTACTACTGTATAAAAGAAAAGTGGATCGACTTCCATCCATCCATCCATTTTCATCCGCTTGATCCGGGACCGGGTCGCGGCATGAGGCAGCAGTCTGAGCAGAGATGCCCAGACTTCCCTCACCCCAGACACTTCCTCCAGCTCTCATCCAGGGCGACCCCTGAGGCGTTCTGAGGCCAGCCGAGAGACAGTAGTCTCCAGCGTGTCCTTGGTCTTCCCCGGGGCCTCCTCCTGGTGGGACATGCCTGGAACATGCCTCCCTAGGGAGGCGTCCAGGGAGCATCCGAAATCAGATGCCCAAGCCACCTCAGCTGACTCCTCTCAATGTGAAGGAGCAGTGGCTCTACTCCAGAGCTCTTGCCCGAGTGACTGAGATTCTCACCCTATCTGTAAGGGAGCGCCCAGCCACCCCTGCGGAGGAAACTCTCATTTTGGCAGCTTGTATCCGCTGGATCTTGTCCTTTCGGGTCATTATCTAAAAGTTCATGACCATAGGTGAGGGGTGGGAGCGTTTATTGACCAGTAAATCGAGAGCTTCACCTTTGACTCAGCTCCTTCTTCACCACGATGGTCCGGTACACCGACTCGCATAACTGTGGACGCTGCACCAATCCGCCTGTCAATCTCACAGCTCCATCTTTACCCTCACTCGTGAACAAGACCCCAGATACTTGAACTCCTCCACTTGAGGCAGGACCTCTCCACCCACCTGGAGAGGGCACGCCACCCTTTTCCGGTCGAGAACCATGGCCTCGGATTTGGAATTGCTGAATCTCATCCCAGCCGCTTCACACTCGGCTGCAAACCGCCTCCAGTACATGCTGAAGGTCCTGGCTTGATGAAGCCAACAGGACAACATCATCTGCAAAAAGCAGAGAATGAAATCCTGTGGTTCCCAAACCAGACTCCCTCCGGCCCCTGGCTACGCCTAGAAATCCTGTCCATAAAGATTATGAACAGGACCGGTGACAAAGGGCAGCCCTGCCGGAGTCCAACATGCACTGGGAACAGGTCTGACTTACTGCCGGCAATGCGCGGAACCAAGCTCCTGCTCACAATGGTCGTACAGAGACCGAACAGCCCTTAGCAAAGGCCCCCAGACCCCACACTCGCATGATAACACTCCCCACAGAATACAATGAGGGACATGGTCGAATGCCTTCTCCAGATCCACAAAGCACATGTGGACTGGTTGGGCAAACTCCCATAAACCCTCAAGCACCCTGTGGAGGGTATAGAGCTGGTCCAGTGTTCCACGACTGGGACGAAAACCGCGCATTGTTCCTCCTGAATCCGAGGGTTCGACTATCGGCCGAATTCTCCTCTCCAGTACCCTGGTGCGTAGACCTTCCCAGGGGAGGCTGAGAAGTGTGATCCCCCTGTAGTTGGAACACACTCTCTCTGGTCCCCCTTTTTAAAAAGAGCTACCACCACCCTGGTTTGCCACTCCAAAGAGGCACTGTCCCCAACCTCCATGCAATGTTGCCGAGAGGTGTGTCAGCCAAGACAGCCACACAACATCCAGAGACTTGAGGCACTCAGGGCCGGATCTCATCCACCCCTGGCGCCTTGCCACCGAGGAGCTTGCGAACTACCTCAGTGACTTCGGCTTGGGTGATGGACGAGTCCACCTCAGAGTCCCCAGCCTCCGCTTCCTCATTGGAAGGCAAGTCGGTGGGATTGAGGAGATCCTCGAAGTATTTCTTCCACCGTCCGACAATGTCCCCAGTTGAGGTTCAACAGCTCCCCACCCGCACTGTAAACAGTGTTGGCAGAGTACTGCTTCCCCCTTCTGAGGCGCCGGACAGTTTGCTTTGCAGCAGAATCTCTTAGAGGCCGACCGATAGTCCTCCTCCATGGCCTCACTGAACTCCTCCCAGACCCGAGGGTTTTGCCTCCAGGACCGTCCAGGCTGCGGCTTGCTTTGGCCTGCCGGTACCTGTCAACTGCGTCAGGAGTCCCACAGGCCAACATGGTCCGAATAGGACTCCTTCTTCAGCCTGACGGCATCCCTTACTTCTGGTGTCCACCACCACCAAGTCCAATAACAGAACAGAACCGCTCTGGTTCAGATCGGGAGGCCATTCCTCCCGATCACGCCCTCCAGGTATCACTGTTGTTGCCCACGTGAGCGTTGAAGTCCCCCAGTAGAACAATGGAGTCCCCAGTTGGAGCACTATCAATTACCCTTCCCAGGGACTCCAAGAAGGCCGGGTACTCTGTACTGCTGTTCGGCCCGTAGGCAGGCACAAACAAGAGCAAGAGACCTATCCCCGAACCCGAAGGCGCAGGGAAGCGACCCTCTCATTCACCGGGGTGAACTCCAACACATGGCGGCTTGAGCTGGGGAGCTATAAGCAAGCCCACACCAGCTTGCCACCACTCACCCTGGGCAACTCCAGAGTAGTGGAGGGTCCAGCCTCTCTCAAGGAGCTGGGTTCCAGAGCCCAAGCTATGCAGTGGAGGTGAGCCCGACTATCTCTAGCCGGTACCTCTCAACCTCCTGCACACGAGCTCAGGCTCCTTCCCCCCAGCAAGGTGACATTCCATGTCCCTATTGCCAGAGTTTTGGTCCAGGGATTGGGTCGTCGAGGCCCCCCACCCACGACTGCTACCCAAACCACATTGCACCGGCCCCTCATGGACCTTCCTGCGGGTGGTGAGCCTACTGGAAGGCGGGCCCATGTCGCCATTTCGGGCTGAGCCCGGCCAGGTGCCGTGGGCAAAGACCTGGCCACCAGGTGCTCTCTGCGCCCATGGTAACAGTTACAAAGAAGTTGAAATATCTTGTTGTCTTACACACAAAAAAAGCAATAATATCTGCAGTGAAAAGTTAGCATGAAGCCACCTCGACGTCCGAAGCGTCAGAAGCCTTTGGGTTAACGGAGAAGTCCGTGCCAAACATAAAGCACAGACAGACACCTACAACTCAGGTGATTTGGAGGAGTACAGGAAGTCCAGGTATGCGCTCCTGAGAGCCTTCAGCAGCGCAAAGAGACAGTACAGGGACAAAGTTGAGTCTCACTACCACCAGGAGCATGTGGGCCGGATTAAAAACTCTTACAGACCTCAAAAGGAACATCAGCAGTGCTGAGGTGATGTCTGCCTGACAAGCGGAACACTTTTTATGACCCCTTTGAGAGCACCTTCTCCAGCTGTGGAGGTGCAAAAGGCTCAGGAGGACCACTGCCCACCTGTGACATCCAGGGCAGATGTGTGTAGAACTTTAAAACTGATTAACACACATAAGTCTCCTGGACCTGACGGCATCCCCGGCCGAGCTCTCAAGGTGTGTGCAGACCAGTTGGCACATGTCTTTGAAGACATTTTCAGTGTGTCACTGCTCCAGTCTGTAGCCACCACATGCTTCAAGGAGACCATCATAGTCCCCAGGAAAACCAAAATTCTCTCTCTGAATGACTACCGCCCAGTAGCACTGACCTCCACCATCATGAAGTGCTTTGAGCGGTTAGTCAAATCATTCATCACCTCCTCCATCCCGGACTCACTGGACCCACTTTCAGTTTGCCTACAGGCCCAATAGGTCAACTGAAGATGCCATCGCCCTCACCCTCCACACTGCCCTCTCCCACCTGGACCAGAGGGACACATATGTGAGAATGCTGTTCATTGACTACAGTTCAGCATTCAACATCCATCGTGCCCTCCAACCTCATCACCAAGCTCAGAGATCTCGGGCTCAACAGCGCCCTCTGTGACTGGATCCTGAACTTCCTGATGGGCAGACCCCAGGCTGTGCGGATGGGCAGCACCACATCCTCCACCCTGACTCTGAACTCCAGCAGCTCCCTAGCTCCAACACCATCGTCAAATTTACTGACGACACGACCTGACCGCATCATCATCGGCCTGATCACCGGCGACAATAGGAGGGAACAATTTCAGAGCAATCTGATTGGCCTCTACGTCAGTGTTTCACTGTACGACCACAGTGGAAATAATAACAACATCTTTCCAACGTGAAAATATGAAGCAACACCAACTGCATGTTTTTGTTTCAGGGTGGGTTTCTGTAACTCACACTGAAACATGAGATCGGCCTACAGAGAGGAGGTCAGAGCCCTGACATCTTGGTCAACAACCTCCATCTCAATGTCAGCAAAACTAAGGAGCTGATAGTGGACTTCAGGAGGAGGTAGAGAGGAACACGTCCCCCCTCTCACTCAGCGGGACTGAGAGTCATGGGACTTCAGCCACAGCTGGAGAGAGTTCAGGAGGTTCACATCAGCTGAGAGATTCTCTCTGACCTGGAGCTTCCACTGAAGTTCTGGCAGCAGCTTCAGGTTCCTCCTCCAGGGGTTCACATCAGCGAGGACCTCAACCTGGACTCACCACACTGACAGTCTTACAGGCTCTTCTTCCTCTGCAGGCTGCAGAGGCTCAACATGCATCATGGACCACTGGTACACTCATCCTCTTCAGGATCCTGACTCCAGACTGCCTGAGAGCAGTTCTACTGGCTGGTACCTGCACCTGACTGGTTGCATCACCGCCTCAACAGTAAGAGCTCTACAGATGGTGGTGAAAGCTGCTCAGCCACATCAGCCAGGATGGAGCTGCCATCCATGGAGGACACCCAGGAGGACCTCTACACCCAGCGGTGTAGGAGGAAGGCCACCAAAATCATCGAGGACCCCAGTCACCCAGCCACACAACAGTCTGTTCTGCCTGCTGTCGTCTGGCCGACGGTTCCGCAGCATTCATTCGAGCCTGCGAACCACCAGGCTCAGGGAAGCTTCATACCCGCAGGCCATAAGACTCTTGAACTCTGTCCACAGCACCACCACTTTTTAATCAGCTCCATCACTTCTATTGTATATATTTTTGTATATATTTTTCTGTTGTATAGATTTTATTGTATATATCTGTTAGCTGTATGATACTACTTTAATTTAAATTTAATTTGTATAACTTATATTTTACAGGTCTTTATTTATTTCATTACTCTAGTTTATTATTTATTTTAAATTTTATTTTATATTTTTATTTCTTCTATCTATTTTTTCTTGTTGAGTGTCTCTATTCTCATTAATTAGCATTGTTTGGGGAGCCTGGGCTTTAAGAATTTTATTACCAATGATTGCTGATGTATAAATTGTTGTGTAATGACAATAAATTCTTGAAATCTCTTTAGTTGCCAAATGTTAACTGCTTGCCCATAGTAACGCCTTAACCTTGTCAAAGACACTTTTCTACCTCCGCATGAATTAATCTGATCAGCAGCAACTGACTGAGCAAACACCAGGAGAGTGTGACATGATCTGTCTGAAACACCTGATTGGATGGTCAACAAACCTGTTTTATGTCCATCACCACAGGCAACACTCTTTAAATATTACAGTGTTGAAAGCTATACTGTAAGACTATAAAACAGCATTCATAAACCAAAGCAATTCTTACAAAAAATAATTAACTTCATTATTAGGAACCTCTAAAAATGACTTTACAATGTAAAAACAGAAACAATGACAAAGCTTATTACTTTTTACAGTTGTATAACATATAAACAGATTTATATTGAGAATTTCTGCAATAAACCATCTAATGATCAGTACCAGCGTGTGTGTGATGCAGTGCCATATTTCATCTTAAAGTCATAATTAGTGTTGTCATTTCTGAAACTATGCTAGCAAATGTTTTTAGCTTTAGTGTTTTAGCTTCCTAATTTTACTCACTCTGAAGTTAACAAATTGTCTCTTATGTTGCATCCTACATCAAAACATTTAGAAACCCTTAACACAGCAGATCATTTGTTTGCAGCATCCCCTCTGACAGTGTTTACTGTAGGTGTCAGATTTAGAAACCAGCCATGAGAACCAAAGAAAACCATGAGATAACAAAAGCGTGCTGTTGTTGTTGTTTCATGTGTTTTGTTGGAAAGTTTTGGTTGACATATTTCCACTGTGGTAGTAAAGTGAAATGCCAACCTAACGAGTGGCCAATCAGCATGTTCTAAAATAGTACCCTCCCACTTTATATGATTACATTTAGATGAATCATCTTATAATACGGTCTAAATTAACTTCAGTCTGTCGCGTGGAAAGGAACAGAAAATGGTGATCATATTTTATATACTGCTGCTGCTCAGAGCTGGACGTGAGTATATGTAGAGAGCTCAGATGTTGCTGTAGATATACTTCAGTCTCTTACGGTAATATAGAGAAGAATATAGAATTTAGACACATGTTTCTCTCTTGTTAATCACTGTTCTTTATTTCATTTATTTTCTCAGAATGCACAGATGATCACATCTTTGAGACAAAGACTGTTGGTGTTGGACAAAATGCGACTCTAACGTGTATCCACAATCCATCCAGGGGCACTTGAAAGTTTTTTTTGGATCAAGGTTGTTGCTGGAAGCTTACCCGAAGTCTCGGGAAAAGCATTCAGCTATAAGTTTGATGTTGTGAATAGGAACCCTCGCATTACTTCAAAAGAAAGAGTCTGGAATATTTGTCCTGCATATTGCAAAAAACAGAGCTGGTGGATACTGCAATTTACTATTGTTTAAAATCACAACGTTTCAAGTATTACTTTTTTGAAAGGAATATTTCTGCAAATCAAAGGTAAATGAGCAAAAATGCAACACAGGCCTAAAATTCTTTAAAAGTATTAATATCTAAGTATTAATCCATTCAACTACAGTATTAATGTATTTTTAGTTTCTTGAAACTGAAGAAAAATGTGTTCAATTTCTCAGGACCAGAGCCTGATATCACCGCCATTGTTCAAAACTTTCCATCCTGATCCAGTCCGTCCAGGAGACTCAGTGACTCTGCAGTGTTCAGTCCTCTCTGACTATGAGAACAAAACATGTCTAGGAGAACACAGTGTGTACTGGTTCAGAGCCGGATCAGACGGAGCCCATCCCACTTTAATTTATGTCCAAAGAAACAACAGTGATCAATGTGAGAAGAGTCCTGAGGCTCACTCTCCACAGAAATGTGTCTACAACTTCTCCAAGAAACGTCAGCTCCTCTGATGCTGGGACTTACTACTGTGCTGTGGCCACATGTGGGGAGATATTATTTGGAGAATGGAGCAAGACTGGACACTGAAGGTAATGCATAATATTTCTATTTAATTGTGAGACTGTTCATCTTATCAAGTAACATAAATGTTTTATTCCTATTTCTTAACATTTTTAATCTGTGTCTTTTTATAATGTTTCAGTTGTCATCACATGTGACTCACAGAAAGACTATACAATTGTCTTTGTGGTGGGGGGCGCTTTCGCTATAAGTCTGATTGTTATAGCTGTCCTTGTTTATACAATCAGAAAATCCTGTGATTGTTGTAATGGTAAGAAACTTTACCCATATAAGAATCTGGTAAACAGAGTTTGCCAAAATCTGTCATTATTACATCCACATTTGTGCAACTTGCTTTAATAGTCAATAAAGTGAAATTCAATTAATGTTTTTTTCTGTTGTTTTTTTCTTTTTAAGCTGCCACCTCTCTGCAAACAAATGCTGCAACAGTTAGTGGTGATCAGCTAAGGCAGCAGGTAAAGAATTTAAAGATGTTTATCAGCAAAATGTTTCTGTTTACAGGCATCGACAGTAAAATCTGCTTTCTCATTTTCAAGTTTGCACTTTATTTCCTCAGAGAGATGAGGACAGACGGGTTTATTCTGCTGTGGTCTTTGTCATGATGAAAACTGACAGTGGTGCAATAAAGGATGCAAAAGCAGCAGAGAGAGAGAGGATCTACGCTGCTGTCAAGGCTTTTGGGTTGGATTAGTGAGTTAAAAGGTCTGCTTGTCATCACTTGGTCCTGTATGATCTAGTTAATATTGGTCTGTTCAGAGGATTTGTTACACAGAATTTGGTAAATATTTTAGATTATTTGAATTAAGGATTATCCATCCATTTTAAACTAGAAACAGAGCGACCACAGAGCCAACACGGACACAATGCTCCAAATGATTAATACTGATTGAACATTTAATGAACCTTCAAACCTGAACAACTACTCATACTCACATTCATACCTCCAGGAAAGTTCTCAGATGAACTGAATCTTAATATCTGTAGGAGGAAACACAGGCAGACATGTAGAAAACTTGCAAACTCCACAAAGAAAGGCCACGACTGATCCAGGAACTTCTTATTGAGAGCCAACAGCGCTGATATGTTTGAAACAAGGTGAAGTTGAATTAATGCATTTTGTCGTATTTACACTGGATATACTTACTTTGCACGTAAAAACTTAAAAAAAAAATGCAGAGCTTTTAGTCTTACTTTTTTTCATTAAGTTAGCTACACTGCTGTGACACTGATTCTTCTGCAACATCCCTGATCCATGTCCGACCTGTAACTTTTGATGCATGTCATGCTAATTTTTCTCCCCTTTACCTATCATATCTATTATTCAAATGAATGAAGGCAAAAAAAAGAGATAACCTTCTATTTACTTGCATATGGCTGTATTTATCACTAAAAAGTCTTTGGTCATTTGGTCATGGTTAGTAAGATTTGTTGGATTAAGAACTACCACAGTCAATGTGAAAGACCACAAACTCAGTAAGTATAAAACAGTTCAATATACTGCTTCATTATTGGCACAGATATATGAGGTGGATCAGATTTCAGAGAGATTTACACATTTTAGAATTAGAGGAAAAAAGCACTGAGGTCAGACCAGGACTCGGTATCAGCCACTGTCATGTGTTGAAAATGACATCCTGTTTTTTTTCTGTTTTTGTGTGGTTTTTCTTGTTCTTGTTGTGTGACCACAAAAATCATTTGGGAACATGATATGTTACTTTATCAAATCAAGTTAACAAATAAAGCACTGTGCTTTCTATTGCCAAATTGCTGGTGTGATGTCTTATTGTGCAAAACATGCCAATTATTTTGCAGATTTTCTGTCACTCGCCAGAATCATTTAAATCCATCCAACAATTTAATCTTCTCTGACACTCAGTTTAACAAGTTGATGACCCTGGAAAGCTCACAGGCACACTGTGTGTATGTTTCTTGCAGTATTTAAGATGACTGAAGATGTACTTACACCATATGAGAAGACCATATCAATATCCATTTTATTGTCAACAAAACATTAAAAAGCAAATACAGACATCTTGACAACATGTGAGCTTACAGAAATATTAGCATAAATGCTGTGATAATGAAATAACAAAGCAACTGAAAAGTCAGCACTCTCCCACAAAATCAGCAGTTTTGGGCTTTCTTTTAAAAATATACACATTCTGACTGACACACAGCTGCTTTCTGTCACTACTGGTCAATATTTGGGAATAATCTGAGGACTTCTGCTGAGACTTTGGATCAGTGCTCAGGCTCTGCTCTGCCTTACAGAGAGGGATGTTACTAGTTGTGGTAATCTGCTCCAGCAACAGAGTAAACACACTCTGTCATGTATTCTTTCTCCTTTCGTCGTCTTTTCATGTTACTGGAGAAATCCAGAGCTGCAAAGATCACCACCTTTGTCTCACCATCCTGAAAAAAATGGTGATCACAAAATCTTCAGAGATTAGGGCGTAATGTTTGATTTTACCCACATTTCTAATGAAGTATGTACGCTGTGACAGAGTAAAATACGATCTGTGTGTCCTGTCCAAAGGCTCTGATAAATTAAATTAGTTAGAGTAGTAGAATATTTATCACACATGCACACATATATCACTACACTCAGTCAGAGCAAATATTCACCAGATGATTTGACTGATCCACAGTTGAGTTTTCATGTCCAAGATGATGGGACACACTCATCTCTCCTGTTAAAATAATGAATAATAATAAGCACAGAGAATATGGCTATGGATGATTAAAGGAAACTGATCAACAATCAATAGACTTGACCAATTTCAGTTCTTTGCTTTACAGTTAAACACTCATCCACTCCTGTAATATGCTCAAAACATCTTCAGTGATCTACAATCACTGATTGACTCCAGTAGAGCTTTGAGCAGTCAGGGGTGAAATGCTTTATTCAAGGATAACTGGACGTCTTTTAATAATTTGTATTTGATGTAACTTCTAAAATTAGATGCTCTATATTTCCTGCTGCAATACAACATTGTGGACAGAGATGTAACACACCAACATCTGAGCGGCATAAGAAGTTGAGCGGACTCTAACAGTGTTGTCGCTAAGTTTATTCTTACATGTAAAACATCTGCTTACAGAGGATTCAGTCTGCTGGAGGAGTAGATTTACATGGACAAAGTATTGACTTATATGTTGAATGTTTTATTGTAACAAAAATTTACAGCATTGTCCTGACAAAAAACTAATGAATCTTTGAGTAATGAAACTATCAAATTACAATTTTCTTTTTTAATACTTAATTCATTTCATACATTTGAATGTTTATGGTGAGATTTCAGAAAGTCTAACTGAAATAAAAAGTAAAATGTGGTGGACTTACCTTTGCAATGATGATAAGCATTCCTTTGATTTATAGAGAAAATAAGGACAACTATCACAGTCACACAGCAGGCCAGCAGAGCTCCAAGTACAAGAACAACTAGGTCCAGATCTGATCCTGAATCACAAACAGTTCCTAAGAGACATGAAGATCTTTTCATAAATTATGCAATTTTGGGAGAAATCATTTATTACTGGAGAATGGAAGACAAGTTTGGTCAAGAGAAGCTATTGCTGACCCAACATTAAAAATACAGCTTTATAAAAAGGGAACTTTTTTATTTCAGGTCTGACTTGACAGATAATAACGATCACCGTCTCACTGATAAATGTACCTTGAAATGAACTAAAGCTATATGAAGTAATTATCATTACTGAATGAGTTTCATTTCAAAAGGTCTCAAATGTTTGACACCGATGTGTTTTGGATTCAAAGGCAAAAATGCATATGAGATTTGCAGCAAAAACCTACTTGTCTCCACTGTGGTTCCTTCACCAAACAGGATCTCTCCACATGTGGCCACAGCACAGTAGTAAGTCCCAGTATCAGAGGAGTTCTGTATAGTTTTGGACAGACTGTAGACACAACTTCTTTCCTCTTCTTCATCACTGCTGTTCCTGTGAGTGTAAATAATGCCTGGATGAAGTCCTCCTGATCCAGCTCTGAACCAGTACACACTGTGTTCACCTGGACACTGGATCTCTGTTTTCTTTGTTCTTGGAGAGAAGTGAACACTGGAGAGTCACTGAGCCGCCCGGCTGGACTGATGCTGTCTCTGGACTTTGCTTCACGATGACAGATTTCTGCTGATTACGATCTGCATGATTCAGTAACAAAGGTGTAAAAAAAAATTCATTAATCTGAATTTTCTGTATGACTTTAAAAAACAAGAGATGATTCAAATAGAAAAAGAAAAAAAGATAGTTTACCTTTCACAGCCAAGAAGACACCTTTACCAGAACTCTGTGAATACAACCCTCCATTTAGACAGAAGTATGTTGCTTCGTCCTCTTTGCTGACATTTCTGATAGGTTAGAAGATGATGAGCTTCGTCTGTTGTGAATGTGAAATCGTGAACCTTTAAATTGTTCACTAATTGTTAAATGGCCATATACTTCTTTAACGACAGTTTGAACCATATATCCAACAGACTGCTTATACCACTGAAATACATTTGCGGTCCTTCTCTAAAACTGGACATTGCAAAGTAACATTTCCACCAACTTCAACCACAGTCAAAGAGATCTGATGAGAAACCTCTGCAGTTTGAATCACAGCTGCAAAAAAGAGACAAACAATAACAAGGTTAGCACACAAGAGGACAAAACCAAAGTAGTATTTACCAGTGCCAGGATTATTACATTATTATTATTATCATGTCGTCTTGTCCTAATATGTATCACTATGTTTTCACAAACAGTGAAGTGAAAACAGCAGCTTGCAGTAGGATTTCTCTCACACTAGCTACAAAAAGCACTTACATGCTGTGCTAAGAACAATCAAAGCAGCCAGTCCTCCGAATCATTGTGGTGCAGCACCCTCCTCTCACACTACTGATGTTTTCCCACCCTGATGAAGTTTTAGCCACAAAGTGATCCGTGTTTATGAAGCAGGTATCACCCTGATTGGCTGAAATGTAGAACGTGAACTCCCTCTTATATTTAGCGAACATGTGATCCACCTTCATCCTCAAAGGAAATCTACATGTACTTTGTTGTTTTTGTTGTTGTTCTGACAAACTATTGTGTGTATTTCAGCATCACTATAAGGGGCAGTATTTCGATTTTAACTATAAAATGCTAACACACAGGGACACGTACACTGAAAACTGGTGACGTAATACATATTTTCGACTGGTTTCACACTATTAATTGGTGTTAAAGTGAAGAGAAACATCGCAATGCAGGAAGAAGACGTCATGGCTGTAAACAATGTGGGTTCAAAAACACTCTTAGCTGTTTTACTTTCTGTGTTTGAAACAAGTGAGGCAAGGTGAGTTTGTGTTGTTTTGTTTGTGTGAAACTGTACAAAACTTGGCAGACTTTTAAAAAGCGTTCAAATCAATACTTACAGGAGGAAAGGTGTTTGAGGGACAGTTGCAGGGAGAAAGATGAGAGGTCAAGATCAATGATGACGCAGAGAACTTAGAGGTAAATATATGAGTGAGAGAAGTTTAAAATAAAGCTCTGCCATTTCATCAGCCCTTAAATCGACAGTCAGTAACATTTAAAAGAGATTGGCTTGAAAACTTGAACAAATACAACTTGCAGGTCCCTCCCCCTCTCTCTGTGGTGCCCTCCAGCTCACCTCCAAAGCTGCTCTGTGCAGATTATTTTATCTCATTCTTTCTTTTTAACTTGAATATCTGTCTCATTTACTACTGTCAGGGCATAATAATTGACAGTTTTAGTAAACATGACTCAAAGTGATGTAACCAGATTACTTATGTCTGCTTTAAGAGATTTGAGCAAAGTGACAAAACAACATTAATATGAAAATCACCTGCATGTTTCTCTTCTCATGTTTGTCATTACTTTTTGGTGTGTGTGTGTGTGTGTGTGTGAGAGAGAGAGAGAGAGAGAGAGAGAAAGTTAGCAGATAAACTGTCAGTGGTTTTGTGATCTGCTTTGTATCTGTCCAACACAACTACACACAGCTATAGAGCATGGCAAACAAAAAACACATACAAAGTGTTTCATGGTGAAGACACAGTTAATCTTTCTTCTCTCCATCTTTCTGATCTCACTGCTCTTTGTAAAGGCCTTCTGCATGTCTGTCCTGAGAATCACAAGTGAAGCCACATACAGCAGCTCCACTGACAGACAGGCTGCGGCGGGCCGTTTCTCCGCCCTTTGACCAACCATCAAGCCTGTTTACTCAGAACAGACCTGACTCTGGGCTTCAACAGGATATGTAGTGAGAGAAGAGCTGCATGAGGCTTCAGTAGGCTAATTTTAGATGAACAAATTCACATGATTGCTTTGTTTTTTCTCACTAGTTCATATGTTCATTTGAAGTACAAAACATTGTCTATCTTCCACATGTTTTTAAAGATGCAACCACAGGCATCTACAACTGTTTACACCTGTGAGCTTAACATTTCACAGAGTATTTATTTTATTCTAAATATATTAATTCATTCATCGTTAATCTGGACAAGATTTTGGACAAGTCCATAACTGCACCGCATGACCGTCAAATCCTGTCATCGATAATCTGGTAAATTTAAGATCAAAGGTCAGAGACCAGTCAGTTTGTTAGGCTCCTCCCCCCTCTGACTGCAACAACCAGTGAAAAGCAGCAAACTGCGAAAAAAGTACAATGAAACACTGTCACCATATACTGTGACTGTACCTTTCACCTAACTCTGTATGTTGTTGTGATATTAGTAGTAGTATTATAGTATTATTCCACTTGCCTTTCTAAACTGAGTGAAACAGCAGACAAGCCCGACTTCCTGATTTTAAAACAGAGTGAGAAAGCCTCTTTGTATTCACACCTTTAGTTTGAAGCTCGACCACAGCAGTTCTTAAGTTTCCATCCTCATTTGTTTGTCAGTGGTGACTGTGAATGTGTGTTTATCTGTTTGTGTGTCAAAGTACAAAGCAGGACACATGGAAAGTATTTACTGCAGTTCTTCTGTTTTAAAGTACATTTTACAGTTTCTTACTTTTCCTGTGTATATGTTTAACTGTGTGTGTATTATGAGTGCAGGGGCTGGACTCAGCACTGTGTCAGACAATCATTCATGTAACTGTTTGGGCATGTTTGGTGTTGGAGGTAGTGTGAGAGTGTCGATCTGCTGCTGCCTTTCATCAGCCCTCTGAACTGAAGTGAAGCGAGTACAGAGGATGGATGATTTAACAGCCCAACAACCTGTCTGCTGTCCTCTTCCTGCTGAAGTGAGTGACAGGCAGAGTGGGCGGGTCATCACTGATGATGTGGAGCATCTGGATTGGTCACACAATATTTAAAATGGCTCCTCTCTGGCAAATGGCCGAATGCATCTTTTTTATTTAAAATAAACACAAATCAAACACATGGATTAAATTCCTGTTTAACTGAAATCTACAGACATTGTTGAAGGATTTAAAATTTTGATTTGGGGACATACAGTACAGTGGGCCCATACACTTTATTTATAGATACTACATCACACATAGAACTGCAGCCATAAAACAACAGGAAAACCCAAACTGTTCTAATATAAGGCCGATAATGGTGGCTTTGATATATAAATAATACATTGATTAAATATTAAAGCTTAGACTCAGGAATTTGAGGGCCTCTCCTGTAGTCATCATTCATCAATTACATCAAATGATGATCTGGGTAGGTGAAACTATACATACTTTTAGGAGTGATGCACTAAAGTAAGAAAATAAGAAGACAGGTGAGATTATGTCAGTCAAATGCAATTTGTGCACACCCTCACAGTTCTGATCAAACTGCAAGTTAAAATGTCTGTGTGGGTGAACTTTGGGTGTACAGGGTCTTTAATGATCATTACTTTGTCATCATTAGCATCATTAGATCAGTGACATTAGTCAATCATGCTGTAATATGATCTTCTTTTGGATGGTGATTTGACTGGTTTTCTGCAGGGACAATAGCTATGAATCTCTAAAAAGAGAAGCACCTGCTATCTATTTTATGATTTCTGCAAATAAGGCTGCAAATATTGTGAAAATACAAAGGAAAAGGTCAACCACATTGTTTTGAATTACAGTTTCAGTGATGTTCAGTGTCAGTTACAGAAACCCACCATGAAACAAAAGCATGCTGTTGGTGTTGTTTCATGTGTTCATGTTGGAAAATTGTTGTTATTATTTCCACTGTGGTCGTACAGTGAAACACTGATGTAGAGGCCAATCAGATTGCTCTGAAATTGTTCCCTCCCACTTTAAGTGATTACATTAAGGCGAAATCATCTTCTAATACGCTCAAACTAAACTGCAGTCTGAGGTGGAATAACCACAAAATGCTGATCCTGTTTTATTTACTGCTCATGCTCGGAGTGAGGCGTAAGTATATAAAGTCAGATATTTTACAGATGTATTTTAAGAACACTGTCATTTTCTTCTTCAACAGGCATATTTAAATCAATCTATGCTGATAATCACTGCTCCATTTACTTTGTTTTTAGGATGCACAAATGATCTGATCTTTGAGACGAGGACTGTTGGTGTTGGAGATGATGTGACTCAGACATGTACACGCCAGTCATCTTGGCTTTCAACACAATTATTCTGGATCAGACTTGTTTCTGGAGACTTGCCGGAGGTTTTAGGAGGAACATTTTCCTTTGATTTTGATGGTGTTAATAAGACTCCTCACATCACAACAAAACAAGGAAATGGAACATTTCTCCTTTGATTAATAAAACAAAGCTCAGAGATACTGGAGTTTACTACTGTTTTAAAGTAAAACAACTAGAAATGACATTTTTGGGAGGAGCATTTCTGACAATTAAAGGTATTTACAGCAGCAGATGTTTCTCACACTTGAAAAATTTTATCAGCAGGCACCAAACATCAAACACAATAACATCATCCATTAAAAACAGTACGTTTTTCAAAAAATGTATGAGAAAGTGTTTTTGTTATGCTTATTAAACTGAGTAAACCATGTTTATTATCATTGTTGTATTTCTCAGGCCAGAGCCTGATATCACCACCATCGTTCAAAACTTTCCATCTGATCCAGTCCGTCCAGGAGACTCAGTGTTCTGCAGTGTTCAGTCCTCTCTGACTATGAGAACAAAACATGTCCAGGAGAACACAGTGTGTACTGGTTCAGAGCCGGATCAGACGGAGCCCATCCCACTTTAATTTATGTCCAAAGAAACAACAGTGATCAATGTGAGAAGAGTCCTGAGGCTCACTCTCCACAGAAATGTGTCTACAACTTCTCCAAGAACGTCAGCTCCTCTGATGCTGGGACTTACTCACTGTGCTGTGGCCACATGTGGGGAGATATTATTTGGAGATGGAAGAAAACTGGACATTCAAGGTAACTGTATTCTTGTTCTGTTAAATAGATAATTTCAGCATTAAAATATAAGATGATACAGAAAGTCCAATACAATTTATAGAAAAAAACTCTTGGTGATATTGAACATCATTTACTTTTATTCCTTGATTCTTCCTCTGATAATTTTCAGGAACCAGTTTTTGGTCACAGGAGGCCAAGACAGTTATTTTTCTGCTGTGTGCTGTTTTGGCTCTGAGTCTGATTTTTATATCCCTCCTCATTTACACCATCAAGGAGAACAAGTGTGATTGTTACAACGGTAAAGGAAGTTTCTCATAGTTTTCTATCCAACTGTATAAAATAATTACATCCTTATTTATTGAAATCTTTATGTATTTTTTTCTTAATTCAGCTGTTGTTGCCCTGCAGAAAAACAGCAGAGGTCGGAAAAGTCAACAGGTGAGGAATTTAAAGGCAGGATTATTTTGATCAAAATGTTGGGAAGCTGTTTTAACTCTGACTCATCTCATTTATTTCCTCAGAGAGATGAGGACAGACGGGTTTATTCTGCTGTGGTCTTTGTCATGATGAAAACTGACAGTGAAGCAATAAAGGATGCAAAAGCAGCAGAGAGAGAGAGGATCTACGCTGCTGTCAAAGGATTTTGGGTTGGATCAGTGAGTTAACAGGACTGTTTATCTTTAGTTGGTCCTGAACGATCTCATTAATGTTCTCTTTACAGAAAAATGCTTTGTTATTCAATATTCACCTTTTAATAATGTTGTACATATTAAATATCAGTTGAACTAAGGTTTATCCATACGGCTTTTGGGTTGGATCAGTGAGTTAAAAGATCTGCTTGTCATCACTTGGTCCTGTATGATCTAGTTAATATTGGTCTGTTCAGAGGATTTGTTACACAGAATTTGGTAAATATTTTAGATCATATGAATCACAGTTTTCCATCCATTTGAAACTAGTTAGCCTGAACCAGTGTGACCACAGAGCCAACACGGACACAAGGCTCCAAATGATTAATACTGATTGAATATTTAATGAACCTTCAAACCTGAACAACTACTCATACTCACATTCACACCTCCAGGAAAGTTCTCCAATGAACTGAACCTTAATATCTTTGCACTGTAGGAGGAAACACAGGCAGGCATGTAGAAAACGTGCAAACTCCACAAAGAAAGGCCACGATGGGTCCAACAGTGCTGATATGTTTGAAGCAAGTTGAAGTTGAATCAATGCATTTTGTGACATTTAGATCGGATATATTTGTTAAAAAAAGAAAGAAAGAAAGAAAAAAAAAGATAATGCAGAGCTTTCAGTCATACTTTTTTCATTAAGTTAGTTTTACTGCTGTCACAGTGATTCTTCTGCAACATTGCTGATTCATGTCCAAACTGTAACCTTTGATGCATGTCATTCCCATTTTCTCCCCTTTACTTGTCATCTCTAGTTTTCTAATGACTAAAGACATAAAAAGAAACTTCTACTAACATGGACATATCTGTATTTATCACTTAAAAAGGCTTAATATTTGGTTAGGGTTAGTAAGATTTGTTGGATTAAGAACTACAACAATTAAAAACCTACTTGTCTCTACTGTAGTTCTTGATCTCACAAGCTCATTACTGTCACTTGACTTCACTCTGTTTATATTCTTTACATTTCCATTTAGATTTGGAAATACATTGCCAGTGATTGTTTCCTGTAATTGCATTTGCATGAGACAATAAACATCTTGAATACAATGTTTTATCAAAAGTATCCTCTTCTTTTACTTACTTTACAGCTGTGGGTCAAAGACTTGAAAGGAATTATTGAACATTGTTGGACTTTTAAATTCAACTTGAAAATGATTACACTTCAGAGATTCCTAGAAAAACGTTAAATGTTAAATGTTATTTAAGTAATTGTTATGAATGGAAATCTTAAGCATGACAGTAAGGGCCATTTCTCCACCCTTTGATCAACCATCAAGACTGTTTACTCAGAACAGACCTGACTACAGGCTTCAACAGGATATGTAGTGAGGTTAAAAGGTAGTTGCACGGAGGGAAGAGATGAAAGGGGCTTAGAAAGTTGGTTATACTTTAATAAGCTAAGCTGGTTGTTTAGTTTATGTTTGTTTGTGTTTAACTGAACATTTACTGATTCATTCAATTTGGATTTAGTAATAGTACAACTAGTATAATAGTACTAGTAATAGTACAACTTCCAGGTCCTTCCTCCTCTGTGACCGCTGCACTCAAGCTCACCTCCTAAAAGCTCCTCACAGCAGAGCAGCTTGGTCAGTTTCTTCCTTTTAGCAAAACATGTTTAACTTATCGATACAAATTTAAAGATTAAAAGACGTTCACTGGTTCCTCCATGACTACTTCTGTCAGAGCAGCTGACAGTCAATCATGACATCTCACCCCCTGCCCACCACCACCTTTTTATTGCATCAAACAACTAATTAAAACCAAAGTTGTCAGAAAAATTAACACTTGTACATGCATCAATGTGACGAAGACAGCTTAATATGACAGAAACTACCTTTGTGAAAAGTGTATGTCCCATCTGCTTAAACGGGAGTTGGAGTTTATCAGCTATACTACAGCAAGCCAAAAGACAAGGGTGACTTTTGGTGGGCTGTGACGTCGTCCATCTTGGTGGTGGGAGTGGCTGAAGGGAGTGCTATGACATGATTCACAATTCCCTGAGGATGAGTCTATATCAACTTTAATACCTGGTGCTCGCCCCTCCCCCTCGAAGAAGTCTTCATGCAGATCTTGAAAACAGGAAACCATACAAAGGAAAATAAAAGCTAAAACCCTATAGAGGGTTACTATAATATTCTTAAAAACAAAATATACCTTTACATATAGATAAATTTATATAAACACACGTATATACATCCATGTACATTACAACATTGTTTCTGAATGATCATTATAACTATTCTTACTGTCCATCAAATGAACTGAACATATTTCTCAATATTAACATGAAACAAAATGGCTGAACCAGTTACTCTTCTGTTCATCTCTATTTTCCCTTTTACCACAACTCACTCTCACTCTCACAGGAAAACACACAGAGTGAGGATAATGTAAATAAAACACCTTCATCCATCCATCCATTTTCATCCGCTTGATCCGGGACCGGGTCGCGGAGGCAGCAGTCTGAAGCAGAGATGCCCAGACTTCCCTCACCCCAGACACTTCCTCCTAGCTCTTCCAGGGGGGACCTTCCGAGGCGTTCCCAGGCCAGCTGAGAGACATAGTCTCTCCAGCGTGTCCTGGGTCTTCCCCAGGGCCTCCTCCCGGTGGGACATGCCTGGAACACCTCCCTAGGGAGGCGTCCAGGGGGCATCCGAAACAGATGCCCAAGCCACCTCAGCTGACTGACTCTCGATGCATGAAGGAGCAGCGGCTCTACTCCGAGCTCCTCCCGAGTGACCGAGCTTCTCACCCTATCTGTAAGGGGCAGCGCCCAGCCACCCTGCATGGAGGAAACTCATTTCGGCCACTTGTATCCATGATCTTGTCCTTTCGGTCATTACCCAAAGTTCATGACCATAGGTGAGGGTGGGAGGCGTGAGATTGACCGTGGTAAATCGAGAGCTTCACTTTTGACATTCAGCTCCTTCTTCACCACGACGCCCGGTACACAGACCACATGAACTGCATGGACGCTGCACCAATCTGCCTGTCAATCTCAGGCTCCATCTTTCCCTCACTCATGAACAAGAACCCCGAGATACTTGAACTCCTCCACTTGAGGCAGGACCTCTCCACCCACCCGGAGAGGGCACACCACCCTTTTCCGGTCGAGAACCATGGCCTCGGATTTGGAGGTGCTGATTCTCATTCCCAGCCGCTTCACACTCGGCTGCAAACCGCTCCAGTACATGCTGAAGGTCGGTGGCTTGATGAAGCCAACAGGACAACATTATCTGCAAAAAGCAGAGATGAAATCCTGTGGTTCCCAAACCGGACTCCCTCCGGTCCCCTGGCTATGCCTAGAAATCCTGTCCATGAAAGATTATGAACAGGACCGGTGACAAAGGGCAACCCTGCCGGAGTCCAACATGCACTGGGAACAGGTCTGACTTACTGCCGGCAATGCAAACCAAGCTCCTGCTCCGGTCGTACAGAGACTGAACAGCCCTTAGCAAAGGCCCCCGGACCCCATACTCAGCGGAGCACTCCCCACAGAATACTTCATGGGACATGGTTGAATGCCTTCTCCAGATCCACAAAACACATGTGGACTAGTTGGGCAAACTCCTGTAAACCCTCAAGCACCCTGCGGAGGGTATAGAGCTGGTCCAGTGTTCCACGACCGGGACGAAAACCGCATTGTTCCTCCTGAATCCGAGAGGTCGACTATTACGGCCGCAGATTCTCCTCCTCCAGTACCCTGGCCATGTAGGGCTGAGAAGTGTGATTCCCCTGTAGTTGGAACACACTCTCCAGTCCCCCTTTTTAAAAACAGGGACCACCACCCCAGTTTCCCACTCCATAGACACCGTCCCCAACCTGCATGCTTCCCCTTTCTGAGGCGCCGGACGGTTTGCCAGAGAATCTCTTCGAGGCCGACCGAGAGTCCTCCTCCATGGCCTCACCGAACTCCTCCCAGACCCGAGTTTTTGCCTCCAGGACCTGTCAACTGTGTCAGGAGTCCCACAGGCCAACATGGTCCCGATAGGACTCCTTCTTCAGCCTGACGGCATCCCTTACTTCCGGTGTCCACCACCGGGTTCTGGGGTTGCCGCCACGACAGGCACCAGAGACGCTTGCGTCCACAACTTCGAACTGCCGCGCATCGACAATGGAGGCAGAGAACATGGTCCACTTGGACTCAATGTCCCCAGCCTCCCTCGGAATCTGTGAGAAGCTCTTTCTGGAGGTGGGAGTTGAAAGACCTCCCTGACAGAGGGCTCTGGCCAGACGTTCCCAACAGACCCTCACAATAACGTTTGGGTCTGCCAGGTCTGTCCAACTTCCTCCTCTGCCAGCGGATCCAACTCACCACCAGGTGGTGATCGGTTGACAGCCGATGGTAACAGTGACAAAGAAGTTGAAATATCTTGCTCTCTTACACAAAAAAAACAATAATATCTGCAGTGAAAAGTTAGCATGAAGCCACCTCGATGTCATCCGAAGCGTCAGAAGCCCTGGGTTAACAGGAGAAGTCCGTGCCAAACTTAAAGCACGGACAGACACCTACAACTCAGGTGATTTGGAGGAGTACAGGAAGTCCAGGTATGCACTCCGGAGAGCCATCAGCAGCGCAAAGAGTCAGGACAGGGACAAAGTTGAGTCTCACTACCACCAGGAGCATGTGGGCTGGATTAAAAACTCTTACAGACTACAAAAGGAACATCAGCAGTGCTGAGGTGATGTCTGCATCTCTGCCTGACAAGCTGAACACTTTTTATGACCCCTTTGAGAGCACCTCTCCAGCTGTGGAGGTGCAAAAGGCTCAGGAGGACCACTGCCCACCTGTGATATCCAGGGCAGACGTGTGCAGAACTTTAAAACGGATTAACACACGTAAGGCTCCTGGACCTGACGGCATCCCCGGCCGAGCTCTCAAGGTGTGTGCAGACCAGCTGGCAGACGTCTTTGCAGACATTTTCAACATGTCACTGCTCCAGTCTGTAGTCACCACATGCTTCAAGGAGACCATCATAGTCCCCAGGAAAACCAAAATTCCTCTCTCTGAATGACTACCGCCCAGTAGCACTGACCTCCACCATCATGAAGTGCTTTGAGCGGTTAGTCAAATCATTCATCACCTCCTCCCTCCCGGACTCACTGGACCCATTTCAGTTTGCCTACAGGCCCAATAGGTCAACTGAAGATGCCATCGCCCTCACCCTCCACACTGCCCTCTCCCACCTGGACCAGAGGGACACATATGTGAGAATGCTGTTCATTGACTACAGTTCAGCATTCAACACCATCGTGCCCTCCAAGCTCATCACCAAGCTCAGAGACCTCGGGCTCAACAGCGCCCTCTGTGACTGGATCCTGAACTTCCTGACTGACAGACCCCAGGCTGTGCAGGATGGGCAGCACCACATCCTCCACCCTGACTCTGAACACCTGTTCTGCCTGCTGCCGTCTGGCCAACTCACACTGAGGAGGCGAGGGAGGCAGGTTCTGTCTTCATGCAGCATTCGAGCCCGAACCACCAGGCTCAGGGAAGCTTCATCCTGCAGGCCATAAGACTCTTGAACTCTGTTTACAGCTCCATCCACTTTATAATCAGCTCCATCACTTCTATTGTATATATTTTTGTATATATTTTTCTGTTGTATAGATTTTATTGTATATATCTGTTAACTGTATAATACTTAATTTAAATTTAATTTGTATAACTTATATTTTACAGGTCTTTATTTATTTTATTACTCCAGTTTATTATTTATTTTAAATTTTATTTTATATTTTTATTTCTTAATCTATTTTTTCTTGTTGAGTGTCTCTATTCTCATTATTAATAGCATTGTTTGGGGAGCCTGGGCTTTAAGAATTTTATTACCAATGATTGCTGATGTAAATTGTTGTAATGACAATAAATTCTTGAAATCTCTTTAGTCGCCAAATGTTAACTGCTTGCCCATAGTGACGCCATAACCTTGTCAAAGACACTTTTCTACCTCCGCATGAATTAATCTGCACCCAGAGCCGGTCATCATCATCAAAGGGGATTGTGTGGAGGTGGTACACACCTACAAATACCTGGGAAGTGCAGCTGGATGATAAACTGGACTGGACTGCTAACACAGATGCTCTGTGCAGGAAAGGACAGAGCCGCCTGTACTTCTTCAGAAGGCGGGCGTCCTTTCAACATCTGCAAGAAGCTGCTACAGATCTTCTACCAGTCTGTGGTAGCGAGCGCCCTCCTGTACGCAGTAGTGTGCTGGGGGGGCAGCCTCAAGAAGAAGGACGCAGCGCGCCTGGACAAACTGGTGAGGAAGGCAGGCTCTGTCGTTGGCACAGAGCTGGACAGCCTGACATCTGTGGCAGAGCGACGGACGCTGAACAGGCTCCTGTCCATCATAGACAATCCAAGTCATCCACTGCACAGCGCCATCTCCAGGCAGAGGAGCAGCTTCAGTGACAGAATGTTGTTACTGTCCTGCTTCCACAGACAGACTGAGGAGATCGTTCCTCCCCCATGCCATACGGTTCTACAACACCACTGGGGGGGAGTGATAATTCAAACAAGCACCGGACTCACCACACACTCACACCACGCACCTTGGACACACGCACTTTATCACACACACACACACATCTATATATGGACTCAAGTGTGTACAAACTGACTGTTGCACAACTGTATGTCACACACTGCCATTTTGCACAGCTGCACCTTTGTAGAAGGACTACTAGATACTTACTTCATATTTTTAATTTTCTACGGTTATTGTTATTTCACATTGTACTTTTACCTCCTATTTTATTTTATTTTATTTTATAGTTTCTTTTTGCATCTTACTGTACTTACTGCATGCCCTTAAGTTTTCTACCTTTCAATGCTGCTGGAAATGTGAATTTCTCTTGGAGATCAATAAAGTCTATCTATCTATCTATCTATCTATCTATCTATCTATCTATCTATCTATCTATCTATCTATCTATCTATCTATCTATCTATCTATCTATCTATCTATCTATCTATCTATCTATCTATCTATCTATCTATCTATCTATCTATCTATCTATCTATCATATCTATCTATCATATCTATCTATCTATCTATCTCTATCTAATCTGATCAGCAGCAACTGACTGAGCAAACACCAGGAGAGAGTGACATGATCTGTCTGAAACACCTGATTGGATGGTCAACAAACCTGTTTTATGTCGTTCACCACAGGCAACACTCTTTAAATATTACAGTGTTGAAAGCTATACTGTAAGACTATAAAACAGCATTCATAAACCAAAGCAATTGTTACAAAAAATGATTAACTTCATTTATTAGGAACCTCTAAAAAGGACTTTACAATGTAAAAACAGAAACTTTAGTGTTTTAGCTTTCTAATTTTACTCACTCTGAAGTTAACAAATTATCTCTTATGTTGCATCGTACATCAAAACATTTAGAAACGTTAACACAGCAGATCATTCGTTTGCAGCATCCCCTCTGACAGTATTTACTGTAGGTGTCAGATTTAGAAACCAGCCATGAGAACCAAAGAAAACCATGAGATAACAAAAGCATGCTGTTGTTGTTGTTTCATGTGTTTTGTTGGAAAGTTTTGGTTGACATATTTCCGCTGTGGTAGTACAGTGAAATGCCAACCTAACGAGTGGCCAATCAGCATGTTCTAAAATTGTACCCTCCCACTTTATATGATTACATTCAGATGAATCATCTTATAATACGGTCTGAAATTAACTTCAGTCTGTCGCGTGGAAAGAACAGAAAATGGTGATCATATTTTATATACTGCTGCTGCTCAGAGCTGGACGTGAGTATATGTAGAGAGCTCAGATGTGCTGTAGATATACTTCAATCTCTTACGGTAATATAGAGAAGAATATAGAATATAGACACATGTTTCTCTCTTGTTAATCACTGTTCTTTGTTTCATTTATTTTCTCAGGATGCACAGATGATCACATCTTTGAGACAAAGACTGTTGGTGTTGGACAAAATGCGACTCTAACGTGTATCCACAATCCATCTGGGGACATTGAAAGTTTTTTTTGGATCAAGGTTGTTGCTGGAAGCTTACCCGAAGTCTCGGGAAAAGCATTCAGCTTTGAGTTTGACGTTGTGAATAGGATCCCTCGCATTACTTCAAAAGAAGAGTCTGGAATATTTGTCCTGCATATTGCAAAAACAGAGCTGGTGGATACTGCAATTTACTATTGTTTAAAATCACAACGTTTCAATATTACTTTTTTGAAAGGAATATTTCTGCAAATCAAAGGTAAATGAGCAACAATGCAACACAGGCCTAAAATTAAGTTAAGTATTAATATATAAGTATTAAACCATTCAACTACAGTATTAATGTATTTTTATTTTCTTGAAACTGAAGAAAAATGTGTTCAATTTCCCAGGACCAGAGCTTCATATCACTGCTGTCTTTCCATCTGATCCAGTCCGTCCAGGAGACTCAGTGACTCTGCAGTGTTCAGTCCTCTCTGACTATGAGAACAAAACATGTCCAGGAGAACACAGTGTGTACTGGTTCAGAGCCGGATCAGACGGAGCCCATCCCACTTTAATTTATGTCCAAAGAAACAACAGTGATCAATGTGAGAAGAGTCCTGAGGCTCACTCTCCACAGAAATGTGTCTACAACTTCTCCAAGAACGTCAGCTTCCTCTGATGCTGGGACTTATCACTGTGCTGTGGCCACATGTGGGGAGATATTATTTGGAGATGGAAGAAAACTGGACGTTCAAGGTAACTGTATTCTTGTTCTGTTAAATAGATAATTTCAACATATAAGTAATAAGTATCACTGACTTAGAAAGTCCAATACAATTTATAGAAAAAAACTCTTGGTGATATTGAACATCATTTACTTTTATTCACTTGATTCTTCCTCTGATAATTTTCAGGAACCAGTTTTTGGTCACAGGAGGCCAAGACAGTTATTTTTCTGCTGTGTGCTGTTTTGGCTCTGAGTCTTATTGTTATATCCCTCCTCATTTACACCATCAATGAGAACAAGTGTGATTGTTACAACGGTAATGAAAGTTTCTCATAGTTTTCTATCCAACTGTTTAAAAATAAAATAATTACATTCTTATTTATTGAAATCTCTATGTATTTTTTAATTCAGCTGCTCCTGCTGTGAAGAAAAACAGCAGAGGTCAGAAAAGTCAACAGGTGAGGAATTTAAAGGCAGGATTAACTTGATCAAAAAAGTTGGAAAGCTGTTTTAACTCTGATTCATCTCATTTATTTCCTCAGAGAGATGAGGACAGGTGGGTTTATTCTGCTGTGGTCTTTGTCATGATGAAAACTGACAGTGGTGCAATAAAGGATGCATAAAGCAGCAGAGAGAGAGAGGATCTACGCTGCTGTCAAGGCTTTTGGGTTGGATCAGTGAGTTAAAAGGTCTGCTTGTCATCACTTGGTCCTGTATGATCTAGTTAATATTGGTCTGTTCAGAGGATTTGTTACACAGAATTTGGTAAATATTTTAGATTATTTGAATCAAGGATTATCCATCAATTTGAAACAGAGTGACCACAGAGCCAACACGGACACAATGCTCCAAATGATTAATACTGAACATTTAATGAACCTTCAAACCTGAACAACTACTCATACTCACATTTATACATATATATCTTTGCACTGTAGGAGGAAACACAGGTAGGCATGTAGAAAACGTGCAAACTCCACAAAGAAAGGCCACGACTGATCCAGAAGCTTCTTACTGAGAGCCAACAGTGCTGATATGTTTGAAACAAGTTGAAGTTGAATCAATGCATTTTGTCGTATTTACATTGGATATACTTACTTTGCAAAAAAAGGAAAAAAATAATGCAGAGCTTTTAGTCTTACTTTTTTTCATTAAGTTAGCTACACTGCTGTGACACTGATTCTTCTGCAACATCCCTGATCCATGTCCAACCTTTAACTTTTGATGCATGTCATGCTCATTTTTCTCCCCTTTACCTACCATATCTATTATTCAAATGAATGAAGGCAAAAAAAAGAGATAACCTTCTATTTACATTGCATATGGCTGTATTTATCACTAAAAAGTCTTTGGTCATTTGGTCATGGTTAGTAAGATTTGTTGGATTAAGAAGTACCACAGTCAACTTGAAAGACCACAAACTCAGTAAGTATTCAACAGTTCAATATACTGCTTCATTATTGGCACAGATATATGAGGTGGATCAAATTTCAGAGAGATTTACACATTTTAGAATTAGAGAAAAACACTGAGGTCAGACCAGGACTCGGTATCAGCCACTGTCATGTGTTGAAAATGACATCCTGTTTTTTTTCTGTTTTTGTGTGGTTTTTCTTGTTCTTGTTGTGTGACCACAAAAATCATTTGGGAACATGATATGTTACTTTATCAAATCAAGTTAACAAATAAAGCACTGTGCTTTCTATTGCCAAATTGCTGGTGTGATGTCTTATTGTGCAAAACATGCCAATTATTCTGCAGATTTTCTGTCACTCGCCAGAATCATTTAAATCCATCCAACAATTTAATATTCTCTGACACTGAGTTTAACAAGTTGATGACACTGGAAAGCTCACAGGCACACTGTGTGTATGTTTCTTGCAGTATTTAAGATGACTGAAGATGTACTTACACCATATGAGAAGACCATATCAATATCCATTTTATTGTCAACAAAACATTAAAAAGCAAATACAGACATCTTAACAACATGTGAGCTTACAGAAATATTAGCATAAATGCTGTGATAATGAAATAACAAAGCAACTGAAAAGTCAGCACTCTCCCACAAAATCAGCAGTGATAAGCTTTTCTTTTAAAAATATACACATTCTGACTGACACACAGCTGCTTTCTGTCACTACGGGTCAATATTTGGGAATAATTTGAGGACTTCTGCTGAGACTTTGGATCAGTGCTCAGGCTCTGCTCTGCCTACAGAGAGGGATGTTACTAGTTGTGGTAATCTGCTCCAACAACAGAGTAAACACACTCTGTCATGTATTCTTTCTCCTTTCGTCGTCTTTTCACGTTACTGGAGAAATCCAGAGCTGCAAAGATCACTGCCTTTCCTTCACCATCCTGAAAAAAATGGTGATCACAAAATTTTCAGAGATTAGGGCGTAACGTTTGATTTTACCCACATTTCTAATGAAGTATGTATGCTGTGATAGAGTAAAATACGATCTGTGTGTCCTGTCCAAAGGCTCTGATAAATGAAAATGGTTAGAGTAGTAGAATATTTATCACACATGCACACATATATCACTACACTCAGTCAGAGCAAATAGAACAGCACACTGCCAAATATTTACCAGATCATTTGACTGATCCACAGTTGAGTTTTCATGTCCAAGATGATGGGACACACTCATCTCTCCTGTTAAAATAATGAATAATAATAAACACAGAGAATATGGCTATGGATGATTAAAGGATACTGATCAACAATCAATAGACTTGACCAATTTCAGTTCTTTGCTTTACAGTTAAACACTCATCCACTCCTGTAATATGCTCAAAACATCTTCAGTGATCTACAGACAATCACTGATTGACTCCACTGGAGCTTTGAGCAGTCAGGGGTGAAGTGCTTTATTCAAGGATAACTGGACGTCTTTTAATAATTTGTATTTGATGTAACTTCTAAAATTAGATGCTCTATATTTCCTGCTGCAATACAACATTGTGGACAGAGATGTAACACACCAACATCTGAGCGGCAGAAGAAGTTGAGCGGACTCTTTCAGTGTTGTTGCTCATTTCATACATTTTAATATTTATGGTGAGATTTCAAAAAGTTTAACTGAAATAAAAAGTAAAATGTGGTGGACTTACCTTTGCAATGTTCACAAACATTCCTTTGATTTATAGAGAAAATAAGGACGGCGATCACAGTCACACAGCAGGCCAGCAGAGCTCCAAGTACAAGAACAACTGGGTCCAGTTCAGATCCTGAATCACAAACAGTTCCTAAGAGACATGAAGCATGATTTCATTAAAACTATCAGGAGAAATACTTTATTATTAGAAACACTGTCATTTAGAAAAGTAGTTTAGTTGGATCAACAGGCACAAGTAAATCAGTGAAATAAAATTTAAAAGTTTTGAATAAAACTTAAAATGGAAAATGATGTTAGGCTCAGACTAATTGTGACTGAATTATTTCCATTTGAATGTTTTTGCCTAATAAATGTTAAAGATATCCAATGTCTCCATTGTTAAATTTAGATGGTATCTAAATCTATTTTATTTATGTTTTTATGAACTCTTAGTCACCATCTGAAATGTAAAACAAACCAACAAACTAATCAATTGCATTTTTTCCATTTTGATTCATTTTGACCAGACTAAATGAATTAATGTAAGATATGTGATACAATATGAAATAAATATGAAAACAGTAAAAACCTACTTGTCTCCACTGTGGTTCCTTCACCAAACAGGATCTCTCCACATGTGGCCACAGCACAGTAGTAAGTCCCAGTATCAGAGGAGTTCTGTATAGTTTTGGACAGACTGTAGACACAACTTCTTTCCTCTTCTTCATCACTGCTGTTCCTGTGAGTGTAAATAATGCCAGGAATGAAATCCTCCTGATCCAGCTCTGAACCAGTACACACTGTGTTCACCTGGACACTGGATCTCTGTTTTCTTTGTTCTTGGAGAGAAGTGAACACTGGAGAGTCACTGAAGCCGCCCGGCTGGACTGATGCTGTCTCTGGACTTTGCTTCACGATGACAGATTTCTGCTGATTACGATCTGCATGATTCAGTAACAAAGGTGTAAAAAAAAATTCATTAATCTGAATTTTCTGTATGACTTTAAAACACAAGAGATGATTCAAATAGACACAATCACTGAGAGAAAAAGATAGTTTTACCTTTCACAGCCAAGAAGACGCCTTTACCAAAACTCTGTGAATACAACCCTCCATTTAGACAGAAGTATGTTGCTTCATCCTCTTTGCTGACATTTCTGATGGTTAGAAGACGATGAGCTTCGTCTGTTTGTGAATGTGAAACGTGAACCTTTAAATTGTTCACTAATTGTTGATTTTCCCCGTATTACACTGCAACGACTGTTTGAACCATATATCCAAGAGACTGCTGAAACCAGTAAAAGAATTTGCTGTCCTTCTCTGAAACTGGACATTGCAAAGTAACATTTCCAACCAACTTCAACCACAGTCAAAGAGATCTGATGAGGAAACCTCTGCAGTTTGAATCACAGCTGCAAAAAAGAGACAAACAATAAAAGAGTTAGCACACAAGAGGACAAAACCAAAATTCACTATTTTCATGAATATTAGATTATTATTATCATGTCGTTTTGTCTAATATGTATCACTATGTTTTCACAAACAGTGAAGTAAAAACAGCAGCTTGCAGTAGGATTTCTCTCACACTAGCTACAAAAAGCACTTACATGCTGTGCTAAGAACAATCAAAGCAGCCAGTCCTCCGAATCATTGTGGTGCAGCACCCTCCTCTCACACTACTGATGTTTTCCCACCCTGATGAAGTTTTAGCCACAAAGGTGATCAGTGTTTATGAAGCAGGTATCACCCTGATTGGCTGAAATGTAGATCCACCTTCACCTCAAAGGAAATCTACATGTACTTTGTTGTTTTTGTTGTTGTTCTGACAAACTATGTGTGTATTTCACCGTCACTATAAGGGGCAGTATTTTGATTTTAACTATAAAATGCTAACACACAGGGACACGTACACTGAAAAGTGCTGGTGACGCAATACATATTTTCGACTGGTTTCACACACACTATTATTGGTGTTAAAATGAAGAGAAACGTTGCAATGCAGGAAGAAGACGTCATGGCTGTAGATAATGTGGGTTCAAAAACACTCTTAGCTGTTTTACTTTCTGTGTTTGAAACAAGTGAGACAAGTGAGTTTGTGTTGTTTTGTTTGTGTGAACTGTACAAAACTTGGCAGACTTTTAAAAGGCGTTCAAATCAATACTTAAAGGAGGAAAGATGTTTGAGGGACAGTTGCAGGAGAAAGATGAGAGGTCAAGATCAATGATGACGTGGAGAACTCAGAGGTAAATATATGAGTGAGAGATGTCTTATTATTGCATAATGTCATTAAAATAAAGCTCTGCCATTTCATCAGCTCTTAAATCGACAGTCAGTAACATTTAAAAGAGACTGGCTTTAAAACTTTGAACAAATACAACTTGCAGGTCCCTCCCCCTCTCTCTGTGGTGCCCTCCAGCTCACCTCCAAAGCTGCTCTGTGCAGATTATTTTGATCTCATTCTTTCTTTTTAGCTTGATTATCTGTCTCATTTACTACTGTCAGGACATAATAATTGACTGTTTTAGTAAATATGACTCAAAGTTATGTAACCAGGTTACTTATGTGTGCTTTAAGAGATTTGAGCAAAGTGACAAAACAACATTAATATGAAAATCACCTGCATGTTTCTCTTCTCATGTTTGTCATTACTTTTTGGTGTGAGTGTGAGAGAGAGAGATTAGCAGATAAACTGTCAGTGGTTTTGTGATCTGCTTTGTATCTGTCCAACACAACTACACACAGCTATAGAGCATGGCAAACAAAAAAACATACAAAGTGTTTCATGGTGAAGACACAATTAATCTCTTCTCTCCATCTTTCTGATCTCACTGCTCTTTGTAAAGGCCTTCTGCATGTCTGTCCTGAGAATCACAAGTGAAGCCACATACAGCAGCTCCACTGACAGACAGGCTGCGGCGGGCCGTTTCTCCGCCCTTTGACCAACCATCAAGCCTGTTTACTCAGAACAGACCTGACTCTAGGCTTCAACAGGATATGTAGTGAGAGAAGAGCTGCATGAGGCTTCAGCAGGCTAATTTTAGATGATGTTTTTAAAGATGCAACCACAGGCATCTACAACTGTTTACACCTGTGAGCTTAACATTTCACACAGTATTTATTTTATTGTAAATATATTAATTCATTCATCGTTAATCTGGACAAGATTTTGGACAAGTCCATAACTGCACCGCATGACCATCAAATCCTGTCATCGATAATCTGGTAAATTTAAGATCGAAGGTCAGAGACCAGTCAGTTTTTAGCTCCTCCTCCCTCTGACTGCAACAAACAGTGAAAAGCAACAAACTGCGAAAAAAGTACAATGAAAAACTGGTCACCATATACTGTGACTGTACCTTTCACCTAACTCTGTATGTTGTTGTGATATTAGTAGTAGTATTATAGTATTATTCTACTTGCCTTTCTAAACTAAGTGAAACAGCAGTCAAGCCCGACTTCCTGAGGTTAAAACAGAGAGAGAAAGCCTCTTTGTATTCACACCTTAGTTTGAAGCTCGACCACAACAGTGCTTTAAGTTTCCATCCTCATTTGTTTGTCAGTGGTGACTGTGAATGTGTGTTTATCTGTTTGTGTGTCAAAGCAGGACACACAAATAATCTACTGCAGTGCTTCTCTGTTGAAGTAAATTTACACTTTGTTAGTTTTACAGTGTAAATATTCACACAACACAAACTTTAAATCACCTCCAGGTGACCGTGTTACTGTGATACTGTGAGAGTGTCGATCTGCTGCTGCCTTTCATCAGCCCTCTGAACTGAAGTGAAGCGAGTACAGACGGATGGATGATTTAACAGCCCAATGACTGTCTGCTGTCCTCTTCCTGCTGAAGTGAGTGACAGGCAGAGTGGGCGGGTCATCACTGATGATGTGGAGCATCTGGATTGGTCACACAATATTTAAGATGGCTCCTCTGTGGCAAATGGCCGAATGCATCTTTTTTATTTAAAATAAACACAAATCAAACACATGGATTAAATTCCTGTTTAAATGAAATCTACAGACATTGTTGAATAATCTTAAATTTTGATTTGGGGACATACAGTATAGTGGGCCCATACACTTTATTTATAGATACTAAATCACACATAGAACTGCAGCCATAAAACAACAGGAAAACCCAAACTGTTCTAATATAGGGCCGATAATGGTGGCTTTAATATATAAATAATAAATTGATTCAATATTAAAGCTTAGAATTTGAGGGCCTCTCCTGCAGTGGGTCATTTACATCTAATAATGATGTTCAATGTTGGAATTACTGTGTCATTCATGTAGTGAGGTGAAAAGGTTTACTTCAACTTTAAAGTGTTCAAGTGTCCTGTCTGATTGGACTTCAGGGGGGACATTTGGTGAAGTTGGGAGGGTGAAACCCTTTTAGGACTAATGAAGGTTGATGTTGTCCTTCACTAACAGGCAGGTGAGATTATGTCAAATGCATTTTGTACAAGCCCACAAAGTTCTGAGAAAGCCGTCTGATTAAACTGCAAAAGTTAAAATGTTTGCGTGGGTGAACTTTGGATGTACAGGCTCTTTAATCATCATTACTTTGTCATCATTATGTCTTTCTAACCTTCATCAAGTAGTTTAGTTGCTCCAGTCTTAACTGCAGCCTTAACCAGGCTGTAGAAAATGGCATTTTACATTTAAAATGATCACCACTGAATGTATATATGATTTTCTTTTGATTTGATGGTGATTTGACTGGTTTTCTGCAGCAAACAGTGACATTAGTCAATCATGCTGGACAGGGACGATATCCATGAATCTCTAAAAAGAGAAGCACCTGCTATCTATTTTAGGATTTCTACTAATCATGCTGTAAATATTGTGAAAATAAAAAGAAAAAGTGAACCACATTGTTTTGGATTACTGTTTTCACATGAAGTCCAAATTTATTCTCATGTTTCAGTGTCAGTTACAGAAACCCACCATGAAACAAAAACATGCGGTTGGTGTTGCTTCATATTTTCATAGTGGAAAATGTTATTATTTCCACTGTGGTCGTACAGAGAAACACTGACGTAGAGGCCAATCAGATTGCTCTTGAAATGGTTCCCTCCCACTTTATGTGATTACATTAAGGCAAATCATCTTCTAATATGCTCAAACTAAACTGCAGTCTGAGGTGGAACAACCACAAAATGCTGATCCTTTTTTATTTACTGCTCATGCTCGGAGTGAGGCGTAAGTATATAAAATCAGATTTTTTACAGATGTATTTTAAGAACACTGTCATTTTCTTCTTCACAAGCAGGCATGTTTAAATCAATCTATGCTGAGCTGATAATCACTGCTCCATTTAATTTACTTTTAGGATGCACAAATGATCTGATCTTTGAGACGAGGACTGTTGGTGTTGGAGATGATGTGAGTCTGACGTGTACACGCCAGTCATCTGGATATGAAGAAAACTTGTTTTGGATCAGACTTGTTTCTGGACACTTCCCTGAAGTATTAGGAGGAACATTTTCCTTTGATTTTGACAGTCTTAATAAGACTCCTCGCATCACAGCAAAACAAGGAAAAGGATCATTTCTGCTGCATATTAATAAAACAGAGCGCAGCGATACTGGAGTTTACTACTGTATAAAAGTGGATCGACTTGACATGACATTTTTGAATGGAGCTTTTCTGAGAATTAATGGTAATTAAAATACTGCAAACACAAGTTTCACTTTCTTCAATCAACAAACTCACATCAAACATCATTTACAACAGCAGTTTACATTAAAAGTAGTGTACTTACAGTAGTACATGTTTCTATCATTTATAAGAAAGCGTTATAAATTCATATTTTTAATTACTTTTTATTCAATTGCGTATTTTTTCTTTTTTTTTTATCTACGTTGTATATTCTCAGGACCAGAGCCTGATATCACCACCATCGGTTCAAAACTTTCCATCTGATCCAGTCCGTCCAGGAGACTCAGTGACTCTGCAGTGTTCAGTCCTCTCTGACTATGAGAACAAAACATGTCCAGGAGAACACAGTGTGTACTGGTTCAGAGCCGGATCAGACGGAGCCCATCCCACTTTAATTTATGTCCAAAGAAACAACAGTGATCAATGTGAGAAGAGTCATGAGGCTCACTCTCCACAGAAATGTGTCTACAACTTCTCCAAAAACGTCAGCTCCTCTGATGCTGGAACTTATCACTGTGCTGTGGCCACATGTGGGGAGATATTATTTGGAGATGGAAGAAAACTGGACATTCAAGGTAACTGCAGAACATTTAAATCATTAATAATCATTCAATTAGAAACTGGCTAAAACCAATAAAAACATTTATTTCTGAAACCTTCTAACATCTTATCAGAACATGATCTAAATAATGATTAATGTTCATTATTTGGTCTTTATATTGTTTCAGCAGTTAACATGTGGAATTTGAAGAAGGCCAATGGAGTCATTATTCTGCTGTGTGCTTCTTTGGCTATAAGTCTGATTGTTATTGCCTTACTGATTGATTATATAAAGAAGAAAACTCGTGATTGTAACGGTGAGCCTGTGAACCTGTCATTAACAGCTTCCTTCCTTCACACATTTACATTATTACTTTGTGTAAATGAACCTACAGCATTCTTCATTTTGATATCTTTTTCTATTTTAAAATGCAGCTGCTGCTTCTCTGCGGACAAATGTTTCAGCAGCCAGCAGTGATCAGCAAAGTCAGCAGGTATATAAAGAAAAGATCAAACTGGAAAAGTAACAGAATATTTTTCTCTCAACATATGTAAATATTAACATCTCCATCTCATAACGTTTTTCCACATATTTCTTCAGAGAGATGAACACTCATTGGTTTATTCTGCACCGAACTTTACCAAGAAGAAAACTGTCAAAGTCGAGAGAAGGAACGTGAAAACAGCAGAGGGAGAGACGGTCTACTCTGATGTCAGGGTTTTATAATTGATTAACAGATTTGCTAATTAAAGTCAGTACAGTTTTTTATCTGATACACTGTTGGGTAATATACTGCTTCACTTCATAGTCACACAACAGTATTTTCTCAGGATAACCTTAAAAATGTTTCATTGCACATTATATTTTATTCAATCTTTTTTCAGTTATTGTATGATGTTTTCATCCTGAAATTTTATAAAACAGATATGTTAGATCATGATGTGAAAATATCCACATCCAATACTTTTGATGGCTGTTAGTGATACTCTACAGGAAGCTTTTTTATGTCTCTTTTGTCTGAATTTCAGTTTTAAAGCTCTTTATTTCTTTTGTGTTTCAATGAAATTTCAAAATAGTTGTACAAAATGAAAGTATGTTTGTGTACATGTGCTGTGTCTTTCCTTAAAAGACTTCAAAAATGTGTGTTCTGAAAAAAGATGCCAAATCTGTCATTAAAGTGTTTTTTTTAAAGAAAAAAGACCCTGTTTACTTAATTGCTCAATTTTCTATCTTTTTGCTTCATTTTTTTTTTCCTATATATTTTTTTTTTTTGTCTAGTTAGTTTATGTGATAAAAATAACTGCAATCACTGCAGGATTCAGCTAGTTTTAGAAAATGAGACTCAGTAAATACCTTTAATATGTTATGTTTACAACACAGTAGAAATTATTGTAATTTTTTTAAGACTCTCTTTTGGCTGGATGTTGCACTACCACAGAAATAGAGCTCTGGCTTGTTTAGCCACAGTAGTGTAGTCATTCTGACATTTGTCAATCCGCTCTATTAATCAGTCAGTCCACCACTTTCTGAATGGACGAGAATGGATCTCAACCAGAGCAAGACCAGTGTGGCAGGAAATCACTTTGATTGTGTATTCTGTGACAACCAAATCAAGGTCTCTTAATAAAAGACTATGTCAAGATGGTCCAGTTATGGATAGCATTAACTTTTGTTTATCAAGGATGTAAGTGATATTTAATCAAGTAAGTGATACTAAATAAATTAAATTAAATATTTTCTCATTTAAGTATCTGCATGCAAACTGGATGTGTAGTGATTCATGTGTCTTATTCTGTCCTAATGTTTTACATTCTATAATTATTGCCATTTATAGTTTCATGTGTGATATGTTTGAATTTAGGTCAGATATGCTGGTCCCAGTGACAACAGTCTTGTCTTGGACACTCGGGTAAAGAGAGGGGCAAATCGCTGGCAGAGGAGGAAGTTGGACAGACCCGGCAGACCCAAACGTATTGTGAGGGTCTGTTGGGAACGTCTGGCTGAGCCCTCTGTCAGGGACGCTTACTCACCCTTCAATTCCTTTGTCACCGGTCCTGTTCATAATCTTTATGGACAGGATTTCTAGGCGTAGCCAGGGGTCCGGAGGGAGTCCGGTTTGGGAACCACAGGATTTCATCTCTGCTTTTTGCAGCAGACATGTTGTCCTGTTGGCTTCATCAAGCCAGGACCTTCAGCATGTACTGGAGCGGTTTGCAGCCGAGTGTGAAGTGGCTGGGATGAGAATCAGCACCTCCAAATCCGAGGCCATGGTTCTCGAACAGGAAAAGGGTGGCATGCCCTCTCCGGGTGGGTGGAGAGGTTCCTGCCTCAAGTGGAGGAGTTCATGTATCTCGCATGGGTCTTGTTCACGAGTGAGGGAAAGATGGAGCGTGAGATTGACAGGCAGATTGGTGCAGCGTCCATGCAGTTATGCGGTCGGTGTACCAGACCGTCCTCGTGGTTAAGAAGGAGCTGAGTCGAAAGGCAGAAGCTCTCGATTTACCGGTCAATCTACGTTCTCCCACCCTCACCTATGGTCATGAACTTTGGGTAATGACCGAAAGGACAAGATCGCTGGATACAAGTGACCAAAATGAGTTTCCTCCGCAGGGTGGCTGGGCGCCTCCCTTAGAGATAGGGTGAGAAGCTCATTCACTCAGGAGGAGCTCGGAGTAGAGCCGCTGCTCCTTCACATTGAGAGGAGTCAGCTGAGGTGGCTTGAGCATCTGTTTCGGATGCCCCCTGGCCTCCCCCAGGCATGTCCCACTGGGAGGCCCCGGGGAGGACCCAGAACACGCTGGAGAGACTATGTCTCTCGGCTGGCCTTGGGAACGCCTCGGGGTCCCCCAGGAAGAGCTGGAGGAAGTGTCTGGGGTGAGGGAAGTCTGGGCATCTCTGCTCAGACTGCTGCCAGAACAGGATGGATGGATGTTTTCACATGATGAAATTAGTATTGGTGACTTCCAGGTTTAAATGTAAATATAGTAAAAAGAATAATAATAGTAAGTAATAAGTAAGTAAGTAAGTAATAATAATAATAATAATAATAATAATAATATCTACACACTAACTAAAGTCCAAAGTTGTAGCCAAAATGCAGTAGCAAGGGGCAGGTCACTTGTTCAAGTGCAGTCAACAGGGGGAAATGCATTGTACAGCTCTGGGGAAAAAACTGTTTTTCACTCTGCTAGTTGTTGTCTTTATGTTTCTGTACCATTTTCCAGATGGAAGTGGTACAAACAGTCCATTTCCCGGGTGGGTAGGGTCGGCTGGCACAATAGGCAAGAGGACTTCCCACAATCCCCTGTGCAGTTTTCAGTTTTCCACCTTTAGGTCTTGTGCAGTGCAGCTGCCATACCACACTGTTGCACTGAAGGCAGAGGATGCTCTCTATTGTGGCCCTGTAGAAGTTTGTCAGGAGCTGGCTGAGCATGCAGCCCAATGGTGTGCCTGTGTTCAGGACCAGTGTAGAGGATGTGTTGTCCCCGAATTCTCACCACCTGAGGCCTGTTGGTGAGGAAGTCTCTGATCCAGTGGCACAGTGATGAGGGCAGTCCCTCTCCCTGTATGCGAACTGATATTGATCCAGACCAGCAAGGGATGATGTCTTTGATGTGCTTTAGGACTCAAAGCACTTCATGATGACCGGAGTTAGAGCGACAGGGTGGTAGTCATTCAGGCACGGTGACAGCCAGATTTTTTAGACACAGGCACAATGATGGAGCTTTTGAGGCTGACAGGAACTGTAGCAAGCTGCAGGGACAGGTTGATTGAAATATGTCCAGAAAAACTCCTGTCAGTTGGTCTGAACACAATTTCAGAGTGCGACCAGACACCTTATCTGGTCCTTCAGCTTTCCTGATGTTCATTCTTTTCATGGAGCTCACTTGGTGCAGCTGCAGGACTAGAGGCTGATGCAGTTCTTCCAGCCGGGGGGAAGGTGAACACTCTCTCTGCTGCCAGGTGTGTCAAAGCGGGCGTAGAATATGTTCAGGGTGTCGAGGAGAGTGGAATCGTGGCTTGATGGTCTTTGTGGGTAGAACAGCATCAGTACAGAATTTTAGGTAGGACAGAACCGATGACGTGTATCCATCCAGATCTGTGCCCTCCTTGAACACTTCCCAGTCAGTGCACTCAAAGCAGTCCTGTAATGCTGAAGATGCCTCCTCAGTCCAAACCTGTACAGTTCTGGTGGTTGGTCTTGTCCTGCAGATCAGAGGTTTGTAGGCAGGGATCAGAATTCACAGAGATGTGGTCCGACATGCCCAGGTGTGGAGCTGCAACAGCCTTGTATGCTCCAGCGATGTTACAGTAATCTTGATCCAAGGTATTATTGTCTCTCATTAGGAAAGTTTATGTAACGATGGAATTTGGGGAAAACTGCCTTTAACTCGACGTGGTTAAAGTCTCCGGCCACGATCACAGCCGCCTCTGGATTGCTTGTTCATCTGCAGACTGATCATGCAGTACAGCTTCCTCCAATGCTAATTTAGCATTAGCTCATGGTAGTATGTAGATGGCTACAATCAGGATAGAACAGAAGCTCTCTAGCCGTCTTAAATGGTCTGCATTTCACTGCCAGATATTCCAGATCAGGAGAACAGTATGTTCCGATGATGTTCGTGGCTGTACACCAGGCTTTATGAATGTACAGAGCCAAACCTCCACCTCTGTGTTTCTCTGAGGCTGCAGTTCCTGTCCGCCCGGAGAAGAGAGCGCCCCGCTAGCTCCACTGCCACGTCTGGGATGTTGTTATCCAGCCAGGTCTCGGTAACGATCGCCACACAGCTGTCGATCTTTGCAGAGATGATCCTCAGCTTCATCTCGTCCATTTTGTTGACGAAGTGATCCTGGTGTTTGTGAGGAAGAGACTGGGAAGAGCCGGTCTGTATGGGTTAGCTTTGTAGCCTAGCACGCAGGCCGCCTCTCTTGCCCCGCTTTTGTTTACGACGCCTCCTCCACTTACTTGACAACGGAGGGAAGTTAATGATCTGCTTGATTGCGATGTTTTAGAATTGCTTTAACCACTTAAATCTCCACTGTGTTAATTTTAACTTTTTAATAAATTATTTTGGAAAATAACTAACCAATACATTTTTAGAGGATTTCAAGAAGCTTTATACGATATATCTTAAAGGATCAAATTGAAATGAATATTACATATTCTTGTATTCTCTGTTTTCATTTTATTTAATTTTATTTTACAAGAAATACTCAGAGGGCATCAAACTATACTGTTGTTCAGTGGCTGACAGTCTCTGATTCAGTTACTGATTATCTGTTTTAACTCCTGAAAGAGTTGTTTGTTATTATTTATGCAAAGTATCATGTCAAATAATTGTATGTTGTGCTTACATTAAATTTGAACTCTGAAAAACTTCCACTAAAGTGTGCTTGCAGATCCCATCATTTTAACACAGTCTTGTGTTTCAAAGCTGTATTTATCACTTGTCTAAGAACATCAGGGGGTGAGTGAAATGTTTTGGCTTCACTTTTGGCGAGCTGTCATGTCATCCATCTTTATATACAGTCAAACGATGAACAAATGTAGTTTAGTATATTCTGTATCGGGAACTCACTGACAGCACTAACCTGTTTTTTTGTTTTCGTTTGTCTGAATCACAGGGCTGCAAACATTTTAAATTCTGATCCTGATGATGGCACTAAATCAACTGTCAGGAGGTCTGCAGAGTTATTATAGTTCATCCTGAGGAGGATGTGAATGTCTGAATGGATTGTCTGAATTTAAAGGAAATCCATCCAATCGCTGTTAAGATATTTTACTAAAAACAACAAATGTCAACCTCACATGACAGTGGCAGGAAATACGTAATGTATTCATCGTATTTTCTGAGTTCACCAATCAGATGCATTTCATGGTCTGACTTATCACGGCCATTGCTCCTCCTTCACTCACTGAAATACTACCACATTTCCTCATGAAACACAGTGTCAAGATGATTCTGTTTTGGGTCACGTTGCTTCTCCTTCATCAAGGCTGTAAGTGATATTTATGTGGTGCTTCCTGTATCTGTTTGCTTTCTGTTTTTTAAACTATATAGTAAGTGTCATTTGTTGTTTCATGTGTTATATATTTTCATTTTAATTCAGATTCACTGGTTCCAGTGACGACAGTCCAGCTTGGTGAACCTGCCACCTTCACATGTGTTTCAACCTGGTTATGAGTCGAGAGGTGCACGACTCTACTGGTACAAGCAGAGTGACAGGGATGCTCTGAAATTAATTGTGATACTGGTGAAACATAAAAAGCCTGATTATGGACCAGAGTTTTCTGCATCTAGAATGCAAGTTCATGATAATATCAGCAGTCTGACCATATTGAGGACAATCCAAGAAGATGAGGGAATGTATCACTGCAGAGTCACAGAGTGGAGTAAGCTCATTTGGAGTGGGACCTATTTGTCATTAAAGGGTAATTATATGATCTGTTTTTTCAGTGTTGTAGCATAACTCTAACCACTAATGGCTACAGCATATTAATGTCTCTGAACAATTTTTCTTTACTCACTATCACCAAGGGTTTTGAGAGAATCTTCAAATTCATTATACACTAATCTTAAAACAACCATTAAAAAGTTAAACTCTGTTTTAGTAATATATATTGTGAATTTCTCTTGGAGGTCAATAAAGTATCTATCTATCTATCTATCTATCTATCTATCTATCTATCTATCTATCTATCTATCTATCTATCATTCATTAATTTTATTAGAATAATATTAATTAATGTGGAGATTTCATTGATGATCTGTAATAACTTCTGAAAGACTTGTTGGTAATATTTCTGCAGAGTATCGTGGCAAATCATTGTATATTGTGCATAATGTTACATTTGAATAAACTCTGCATAGCTTTTCAATACATTTTTAAGATTTCAATTTGTGCTTGCAGATCCCATCATTTTAACACAGTCTTGTGTTTCACAGGAAACACTCAGAGGACATCAAACTATACTGTTGTTCAGTGGGCCGACAGTCTCTGATTCAGTCCGTCCAGGAGACTTGATGACTCTTCCAGTGTTCAGTCCTCTCTGACTCTGAGAACAAGACGTGTCCAGGAGATCACAAAGTGTGTACTGGTTCAAAACTGGATCAGATAAATCTCATCCAAACATCATCAACACTGATGGAAACAGACATGATGAATGTGACAAGAGATCTGACACTCAGAAAAGCTGTATTTATCGCTTCTCTAAGAACGTCAGCTCCTCTGATGCTGGGACTTACTACTGTGCTGTGGCCACATGTGGGGAGATATTATTTGGAGATGGAACTAAAACTGGAAATTGAAGGTAACTTTATCACTGTTTTGTTAATAATGAATCATTTGTACAGGTGTCCCTTTGCATTTTCTTAAATATAAAGATCATTTACTTTTAATCAATGGTGACTTTCATTCATTCTTCCTTTGTCTCAGGAAACAGTTTTTGGTCACAGGAGGCCAAAATAATTGTTTTTCTGCTGTGTGCTGCTTTGGCTATAATTCCTGTTATCACCTTCCTCATTTACACCATCAAGAAAAACATGTCTGATTGTTACACAGGTAAATGAAGTTATTACATTAAAACAGTATTACATTAAACTTCTACATCCTTGTTTAATGTCATCTGTATATTTTCTATTTCTTAATCCAGCTGTGGATGATCAGAAAAGTCTCCAAGTGAGGACTTTAAAGGTAAGATTCAAAACAAACAATATGCATTTTTCACTATATGTAATTATGCTGAATTGTGTCATTCCTTTTACCCATACTTTCCACAGAGAGATGAGGACAGGCAGATTTATTCTGCTGTGGTCTTTGTCATGATGAAAACTGACAGTGGTGCAATAAGTGATGCAAAAGCAGCTGAGAGAGAGAGGATCTACGCTGCTGTCAAAGCTTTTGGGTCTGTTTGTGGGACTGTTTGTCTTCAGTTGGTCCTGAACGATCTCATTAATGTTCTCTTTACAGAAAAATGCTTTGTTATTCAATATTTACCTTTTAATAATGCTGTACATAATAAATATCAGTTGAACTAAAGTTTATCCATACAGTTGAAACTAGTTGGATTGAAAGAGACATACTGAAAGGATTTTAATCTTTATCTTTAAGATAAGTGTTGGTTTTTAATAACATCTCTAAACACATGATGGAATTACAGAAACATATTGATAGAGAGAGACATGCTGAAATGATTTTAATGTCATCGATCTTGGATCACAAAAAAAAAAAGCTGTAGCCCATCCCAGCTCACACTTTGCAACACTTTCATAGATCTGTGTGTAAACGCAACTGTGCACACTTGTATAAAAACATGTCAAAGTCATCATGGTTTCGCCAGCAATTATCTCCTATTTGATTATTGTGAACTATTGTTAACTATTGTTAATTATGGAACCTGTAACAGGAAACAACCTGAAATCAGATTTTCACCTGGTGGGAAATTGTAATCATTAAATCTAATTTGTGTCTCAACTTAAGTTCAATATTGTCACCCTTACATGTAAATAGCATAGTGTTGGTCTTTGAATGTCTTCATTAATGTGTAATATCAAGAGAAGTTTATAGATTCTACATTTGAATAAGAGGAGCACTGATGTTTAGTCAGTACAACTGAAGGTATTTTGTTTTGAGACAGACACCACATGGCAGTAAAACTGTTGCAAGTAGATGTAAACAGTATTTTGAGGATCATGTGGGTCTCTAACCATGTAAGTAAATAAAATATTTTGAAAACTTGATATGAGTGTGATTTGTCAGCTTCTTTAAGATAAGTGTTGGTTTTTAATAACATCTCTAAACACATGATGGAATTACAGAAACATATTGAGACCAGTATTAGTTCTCATTTAGCACACTCTGTCTGTCCCTTATCAATAGATAGATTTCTGTTAATAAACAATGATTAAAGATTGAGTTGATCAATCTGAGAGGATAATATAAACATCCATTTTCATATTAACAAAAACAACAAGCTAACAGAGGTCCACAGACATGTTGACCTTTATGTGACCTTACAGATGTTGTGAGATGTGATAATTGATTAACAGAGAAACTCCAACAAAATCAACTGAATGCAAAACTTTTTATTAGAAAATTTCACATTCCTGTTACTATGGGATGTCAGTTTTGCTTAAAATGTTACATGTGAGCAGTTCTGAACATGAGATAAACTGAGAACTTCTGCAGAGACTTGGTGATCGGTGCTCAGGCTCTGCTCTGTCTACAGAGAGGGGTGTTGCTGGTTGTGGTAATCTGCTCTAACAGCAGAGTAAACAGACTCTTGTGGTGACTCCAACTTCATTTTTCCTCTTTTCACTTTTCGTGTGGGGAAATCCAGAGCTGCATAGTTCACTGCCTCTCCTTCAGCATCCTTCCAGAATAAAAAGTGTTTTTAAAGTGAGATTATGGCTGTAACATCAAGATCAAAAATAAATTATAGACATATAGACAAATTTAAGTGGGAGGATTTCTTTACAGGGACTTTACAATGAGCTTAACATACTTTGTTTTATGTAAGTTGTTAGTCATCACTACACCTTTTGACTTGATCTACTTATATAATATAATAACAGACATATGTTGTTGCTTTCAACATTAATTTTATTAAATTTTCTCATATGGTATAAAATGATCCGTCATATGTTTTACAGAGCTCTGATAAATAAGAAGAGTAAGAGAAGGAAGAACATTTATCACACTCCAGCCAGATGAAAATAGGAAAACATACAGCTGCATATTTACCAGATCAGCTGATCGATTCACAATTGACTTTTCATGTCCACGATGATGGGAAACACTCATCGTTCCTGTTAAAATAATAAATAATAATAAATATGGGGGATTATTTCCAGGCTAAACGATCTTTTTTAACAGCAGAGTAATTTCATACATTCAGACCTTTATTGTGGGATCTCAGAAACCTTAACTGAAAGTAAAATGTGATGAATCTACCTTTGCAATGTTCACAAGCTTTGCCTTCGATGTAAATAGTAAATAAGAAAATAAGGACGCCGATCACAGTCACACAGCATGCCAGCAGTACTCCAAGTACAAGGACGACTGGGTCCAGTTCTGATCCTGAATCACAAACAGTTCCTAAGAGACATGAAGATCTTTTCAATTATGGGCTCTGTGGAGAAATCATTTATTACTGGAGACACAGAGGGATTTAGAAATCAGGTTTAGTCAGCAGTTCTAATGACAGGACCGTCTGATCAGCTGTTACGATGGGACGGCCTACAGAGAGAAGATCAGAGCCCTGATGTCATGGTGCCATGATGACAACCTCCACCTCAACATCAGCAAATAACAGGAGCTGATTATGGACTACAGGAAGAGACAAGAGGAAGGACATCAGTGAGACTATGGTGGAGAGAGTAAGCTTCTTCAAGACCCTCAGGGTTTTATTAACACATTAACACCATCACAGAAACAGCTGGAAAACGGCTCTTCTTCCTCTGCAGGCTGTGGAGGCTCAACATAGACTCCAGGTTACTCTGCAACTTCTACAGGTCACTATAGAGACCATCTGCATCACTGCCTGGTGTGGTAGTTACATTTAACTGTAAGGCTCTACAGAGGGTGGTCATCCATGGAGGACACCCAGCAGTTCAGGAACAAGGCCAGCAGGATCATGAAAGACCAAAACCACAAACTGGTCTGCCTGCTGTCGTCCAGCAGACTGTACCACAGCATCAAGTCCTGCTGCACCAGGCTCAGAAACAGCTTCATCCCTCAGACTTAAGACTATTGAATTTTTGATCTCACAAGTTCATTACTGTCACTTCACTCTGTTTATATTCTTTATATTTTCATTTAGATTTGGAATTTTAAGAATTACATTGCCAATGATTGCTTCCTGTAATTGTAATTGCATAAGACAATAAACATCTTGAATATAACCTTTCATCAAAAGTATCCTCTTCTTTTACTTACTTTATGGCTGTGGGTCAAAGACTTGAAAAAAATTGTTGAACACTGTCGGACTCTAAACTAAACTTCAAGGGGATTAAGGTTTAGAGATTCCTAGAAAAAACAATGTTATTTAAGTAATTATTATGAATGGAAATCTTATGTATCACATTCATGTGTTCACTCTATGAACTGTCAGTCACCCTCTTAAACAAGGGTAGGCAATTTATCTGTTGAAATTCTCTTTAAATCCTATAAACTATCAATAAATCAAATGACAAAGAAGAAGAACAAATCCAGTTTCTACGTTCATTCTGGTAATGTTATGTGTTTTCTAGCACGTGAATGAGACATGAGGTAAATGGCTAAAACCTGTGATGATAACGATGCAGCAGTAGTCAGATAGTGCACATTTATGTGTTTTACAGTACTGATTTTGTAGGCCTGAGCGCATTGTGATTTTTCATTTGAACAGTTAAAAATCTAACCTATTCTTGCTGCTTTCTTCATAGTTGTATACACAACCTTTAAATGCAAAAGAAGCAGAAGACTCATCTTTATAATCTCTCATCTTAATTTATGCAAGATTCATGTATGACTTAAATACAACAGTAAAAACCTACTTGTCTCCACTGTGGTTCCTTCACCAAACAGGATCTCTCCACATGTGGCCACAGCACAGTAGTAAGTCCCAGTATCAGAGGAGTTCTGTATAGTTTTGGACAGACTGTAGACACAACTTCTTTCCTCTTCTTCATCACTGCTGTTCCTGTGAGTGTAAATAACGCCTGGATGAAGTCCTCCTGATCCAGCTCTGAACCAGTACACACTGTGTTCACCTGGACACTGGATCTCTGTTTTCTTTGTTCTTGGAGAGAAGTGAACACTGGAGAGTCACTGAGCCGCCCGGCTGGACTGATGCTGTCTCTGGACTTTGCTTCACGATGACAGATTTCTGCTGATTACGATCTGCATGATTCAGTAACAAAGGTGTAAAAAAATTCATAATCTGAATTTTCTGTATGACTTTAAAACACAAGAGATCATTCAAATAGACACAAACACACTGAGAGAAAAAGATATTTTACCTTTCACAGCCAAGAAGACGCCTTTACCAAAACTCTGTGAATATGACCCTACATTTAGACAGAAGTATGTTGCTTCATCCTCTTTGCTGACATTTCTGATGGTTAGAAGATGATGAGCTTCGTCTGTTGTGAATGTGAAACGTGAACCTTTAAATTGTTCACTAATTGTTAAATGGCCATATACTTCTTTAACGACAGTTTGAACCATATATCCAACAGACTGCTTATACCACTGAAATACTTTGCTGTCCTTCTCTAAAACTGGACAATGCAAAGTAACATTTCCATCCAACTTCAACCACAGTCAAAGAGATCTGATGAGAAACCTCTGCAGTTTGATTCAGAGCTGCAAAAAAGAGACAAACAATAAAAGAGTTAGCACACAAGAGGACAAAACCAAAGAAGAATATGTAGTCTTCACCATTTTCAGGATTATTACATTATTATTATCATGTCGTCTTGTCTAATATGTATCACTATGTTTTCACAAACAGTGAAGTAAAAACAGCAGCTTGCAGTAGGATTTCTCTCACACTAGCTACAAAAAGCACATACATGCTGTGCTAAGAACAATCAAAGCAGCCAGTCCTCCGATCATTGTGGTGCAGCACCCTCCTCTCACACTACTGATGTTTTCCCACCCTGATGAAGTTTTAGCCACAAAGGTGATCAGTGTTTATGAAGCAGGTATCATCCTGATTGGCTGAAATGTAGAATGTGAACTCCCTCTTATATTTAGCGAACATGTGATCCACCTTCACCTCAAAGGAAATCTACATGTACTTTGTTGTTTTTGTTGTTGTTCTGACAAACTATGTGTGTAATTTCACCGTCACTATAAGGGGCAGTATTTTGATTTTAACTACAAATTGCTTACACACAGGTACATGTACACTGAAAACTGGTGACGCAATACACATTTTTGACTGGTTTCACACTATTATTGGTGTTAAAATGAATAGAAATGTTGCAATGCAGGAAGAAGACGTCATGGCTGTAAACAATGTGGGTTCAAAAACACTCTTAGCTGTTTTACTAAAGGAGGAAAGGTGTTTGAGGGACAGTTGCAGGAGAAAGATGAGAGGTCAAGATCAATGATGACGTGGAGAACTCAGAGGTAAATATATGAGTGAGAGAAGTCTAATTGTTGCATAATGTCATTAAAATAAAGCACTGCCATTTCATCTGCCCTTAAATCGACAGTCAGTAACATTTAAAAAAGAGATTGGCTTGAAAACTTGAACCAATACAACTTGCAGGTCCCTCCCCCTCTCTCTGTGGTGCCCTCCAGCTCACCTCCAAAGCTGCTCTGTGCAGATTATTTTGATCTCATTCTTTCTTTTTAACTTGATTATCTGTCTCATTTACTACTGTCAGGACATAATGACAGTTTTAGAAAATATGACTTTTCTTACCAGGTTACTTATATCTTCTTTACGAGAGTTGAATAAAGCTTTGATGTAACAACATTTAATATGGAAAATCACCTGCATGTTTCTTTTCTCATGTTTCTCATTACTTTCTAGTGTGCACATGAAAAAGTTCAAAGTTTGTATACAGAAAAGACTCAAGGTCCCCAGATATACTTTCATCAGCCCTCTGAACTGAAGTGAAGCGAGTACAGAGGATGGATGATTTAACAGCCCAACGACTGTCTGCTGTCCTCTTCCTGCTGAAGTGAGTGACAGGCAGAGTGGGCGGGTCATCACTGATGATGTGGAGCATCTGGATTGGTCACACAATATTTAAGATGGCTCCTCTGTGGCAAATGGCTGAATGCATCTTTTTTATTTAAAATAAACACAAATCAAACACATGGATTAAATTCATGTTTAAATGAAATCTACAGACATTGTTGAAGGATTTTAAATTTTGATTTGGGGACATACAGTACAGTGGGCCCATACACTTTATTTATAGATACTACATCACACATAGAACTGCAGCTATAAAACAACAGGAAAACCCAAACTGTTCTAATATAAGACCGATAATGGTGGCTTTGATATATAAATAATAAATTGATTAAATGTTAAAGCTTAGACTCAGGGAATTTGAGGGCCTCTCGAAGGCCTGCACACCCACACAGGTGTGTTCAAGTATCCTGTCTGATTGAACTTTTAGTCAGGGGGACATTTGTTGAAGCTGGGTGGGTGAAACTTATACATCCTTTTAGGAGTGATGCACTAACAGGTGCAACAAAATAAGAAGACAGGTGAGATTATGTCAGTCAAATGCAATTTGTGCACACCCACACAGTTCTGATCAAACTGCAAGTTAAAACGTCTGTGTGGGTGAACTTTGGGTGTACAGGTCTTTAATGATCATTACTGTCATGCTTCGTTCAATGTCCTTGGTTGTGTTCTTGTTTTGTTTAAGTTTTGTATGTCACGTTTCTGTTTCCTTGTTCTGGCGTGTCATGTTTTATTTTGAAATCAACTCTCCCTCATGTTTCAGGTCCCTTTACTTCCTGCCATTGTGTGTTTCCCGCCTGTCTGATTGTCTGCCCCGCCCTGATTGTTTCCACCTGTTGCCCCTTTCCTCATGTGTGTATATATAGTCTGTGTCTTCCCTGTCTCGTTGCCAGATCGTCAGATGTTGCCAAGTGTATCTTCATGTGTCAGATGTTTCCAGATCGTCAAGTGTTTCGTCAGGTGTTGCTTCATGTGTCATGTGCGTTTCCTTGTCAAGAGCACTTCTGAGATCCAGCCACCACCAAGTCTTTGTAAGATCACTTTATTAAAACCTCAAAACCATTCTTGCCGTGAGTCGTGTCCTGCATTTGGGTTCTCCTGTCTGGTTTAAAGAGCGCAACAATTACTTTGGCATCATTAGATCAGTGACATTAGTCAATCATGCTGGATAGGGACAATAGCCATGAATCTCTAAAAAGAGAAGCACCTGCTATTTATTTTAGGATTTCTGCAAATATTGTGAAAATACAAAGGAAAAAGTGAACCACATTGTTTTGAATTACAGTTTCAGTGATCAGTTAAGTGTCAGTTACAGAAACCCACCATGAAACAAAAACATGCTGTTGGTGTTGTTTAATGTGTTCATGTTGGAAAAATGTTGTTATTTTTTCCACTGTGGTCGTACAGTGAAACACTGA
>CM041554.1:8079126-8105581 GCA_023238725.1 Scortum barcoo
TACAAAGCAGATCACAAAACCACTGACAGTTTATCTGCTAATCTCTCTCTCTCTCTCTCTCTCTCTCTCACACACACACACACCAAAAAGTAATGACAAACATGAGAAGAGAAACATGCAGGTGATTTTCATATTAATGTTGTTTTGTCACTTTGCTCAAATCTCTTAAAGCAGACATAAGTAATCTGGTTACATCACTTTGAGTCATGTTTACTAAAACTGTCAATTATTATGCCCTGACAGTAGTAAATGAGACAGATATTCAAGTTAAAAAGAAAGAATGAGATCAAAATAATCTGCACAGAGCAGCTTTGGAGGTGAGCTGGAGGGCACCACAGAGAGAGGGGGAGGGACCTGCAAGTTGTATTTGTTCAGGTTTTCAAGCCAATCTCTTTTAAATGTTACTGACTGTCGATTTAAGGGCTGATGAAATGGCAGAGCTTTATTTTTAAACAATAATTAGACTTCTCTCACTCATATATTTACCTCTAAGTTCTCTGCGTCATCATTGATCTTGACCTCTCATCTTTCTCCTGCAACTGTCCCTCAAACACCTTTCCTCCTTAAAGTATTGATTTGAACGCTTTTTAAAAGTCTGCCAAGTTTTGTACAGTTTCACACAAACAAAACAACACAAACTCACTTGCCTCACTTGTTTCAAACACAGAAAGTAAAACAGCTAAGAGTGTTTTTGAACCCACATTGTTTACAGCCATGACGTCTTCTTCCTGCATTGCAACATTTCTCTTCATTTTAACACCAATAATAGTGTGAAACCAGTCGAAAATATGTATTACATCACCAGTTTTCAGTGTACGTGTCCCTGTGTGTTAGCATTTTATACTTAAAATCGAAATACTGCCCCTTATAGTGATGGTGAAATACACACATAGTTTGTCAGAACAACAACAAAAACAACAAAGTACATGTAGATTTCCTTTGAGGATGAAGGTGGATCACATGTTCGCTAAATATAAGAGGGAGTTTACGTTCTACATTTCAGCCAATCAGGGTGATACCTGCTTCATAAACACTGATAACTTTGTGGCTAAAACTTCATCAGGGTGGGAAAACATCAGTAGTGTGAGAGGAGGGTGCTGCACCACAATGATCGGAGGACTGGCTGCTTTGATTGTTCTTAGCACAGCATGTAAGTGCTTTTTGTAGCTAGTGTGAGAGAAATCCTACTGCAAGCTGCTGTTTTTACTTCACTGTTTGTGAAAACATAGTGATACATATTAGGACAAGACGACATGATAATAATAATAATGTAATAATCCTGGCACTGGTAAATACTACTAACCTTGTTATTGTTTGTCTCTTTTTTGCAGCTCTGATTCAAACTGCAGAGGTTTCTCATCAGATCTCTTTGACTGTGGTTGAAGTTGGTGGAAATGTTACTTTGCAATGTCCAGTTTTAGAGAAGGACCGCAAATGTATTTCAGTGGTATAAGCAGTCTGTTGGATATATGGTTCAAACTGTCGTTAAAGAAGTATATGGCCATTTAACAATTAGTGAACAATTTAAAGGTTCACGATTCACATTCACAACAGACGAAGCTCATCATCTTCTAACTATCAGAAATGTCAGCAAAGAGGACGAAGCAACATACTTCTGTCTAAATGGAGGGTCGTATTCACAGAGTTCTGGTAAAGGCATCTTCTTGGCTGTGAAAGGTAAACTATCTTTTTCTTTTTCTTGAATCATCTCTTGTTTTTTAAAGTCATACACAAAATTCAGATTAATGAATTTTTTTTTACACCTTTGTTACTGAATCATGCAGATCGTAATCAGCAGAAATCTGTCATCGTGAAGCAAAGTCCAGAGACAGCATCAGTCCAGCCGGGCGGCTCAGTGACTCTCCAGTGTTCACTTCTCTCCAAGAACAAAGAAAACAGAGTCCAGTGTCCAGGTGAACACAGTGTGTACTGGTTCAGAGCTGGATCAGGAGGATTTCATCCAGGTGTTATTTACACTCACAGGAACAGCAGTGATGAAGAAGAGGAAAGAAGTTGTGTCTACAGTCTGTCCAAAACTATACAGAACTCCTCTGATACTGGGACTTACTACTGTGCTGTGGCCACATGTGGAGAGATCCTTTTTGGTGAAGGAACCACAGTGGAGACAAGTAGGTTTTTGCTGCAAATCTCATATGCATTTTTGTCTTTGAATCCAAAACACATCGGTGTCAAACATTTGAGACCTTTTGAAATGAAACTCATTCAGTAATGACAATTACTTTATATAGCCTTAGTTCATTTCAAGGTACATTTATCAGTGAGACGGTGATCGTTATTATCTGTCAAGTCAGACCTGAAATAAAAAAGTTCCCTTTTTATAAAGCTGTATTTTTAATGTTGGGTCAGCAATAGCTCCTATTGACCAAACTTGTCTTCCATTCTCCAATAATAAATGATTTCTCCCAAAATTGCATAATTTAATAAAGTCTTCATGTCTCTTACGAACTGTTTGTGATTCAGGATCAGAACTGGACCCAGTCGTCCTTGTACTTGGAGCTCTGCTGGCCTGCTGTGTGACTGTGATCGGCGTCCTTATTTTCTATATACATCAAAGGAAAGCTTGTGAACATTGCAAAGGTAGGTCCACGTTTTACTTTCAGTTAGGCTTTTTGAAATCCCACAATAAAGGTCTGAATGTATGAAATAACTTTGTTGTTAGAACAAGAACGTTTGGTCTGGCAATAATCCCCCATGTTTATTATTATTTATTATTTTAACAGGAGCAATGAGTGTGTCCTATCATCTCGGACATGAAAAGTCAAATGTGGATGAGTCAAATAATCTGGTAAATATGTACAGTATCTGTGTTTTCCTGTTTACTGACCTAGACGCAGTGATAAATGTTCTCCCTGTTCTTTCTCTATTTATTTATCACATCCTCTAGATAAGACACAAATAATATTATACTCATAACATGCAAGAAAATAAAACACAGTGAACAGATCAAAAGTCTTGGAGATACCATAGTGAGATCAGCTTTAAGGATCATATCAGCGACATCACCACCACCTTTTTCCAACTCAGAAACATTTTGGAAATCAGAGGGTTTCTATCCCAAAGTGACCCCGAGAAAGTCGCGCATGTGTTTGTCATGTGCAGGCAAGATTAACACAATTCTGTTTTTAAGGTGTCAGTTTTTAACCACAGTCCAGCCAGCAGGTGGAAACCTCCTCCGTGTGCCTGGAGCATCTTTTAAAATCTCATGAGATGGCTTTCAGTATTTATGCAACTGCAGCAGTTTGCCGGCTGATCTTAGACTTGCTCCAACACTGTGCTTTTTTAAAACCAAAGTAAAGACCTGACCTTTGACTTGAGCTTTTTCTTAAACAAACGCACTGTTTGTGTTAGGGTAGGTGCTAGGTGAGGCGGAATTGGACCCAGGATGCAGACGAGGCAGGAGCAGAGTAGACGTTAGACTTTTTATTGAGGGCAAACACAGGAACACAGGGACAAGGCAGGAACCGAACAGGAAGGCAGGAAGGCAAGAACCGAACAGGAAGCTTAGGACAGTGGGAAGCAACGCAAAGGACAGCACAGCACAGCACAGAACAAATCAGCACAGCACAGACGACACGACAAAGAACAAAGGAGAAGGACTGGCTTAAATAGGAGAAAAGGAAAGTGGAAACAGGTGAGGAGACTAATGAGGACAGGTGAACCTAATTGGGGCAGAGCAGGCAATCAAAAAAGGAGGGAAACACAAAAGGGCAGGAAGTAAAGTGAGAAACGAGAGGAGAGACGAGACTACAAAATAAAACCGGAAGTGCAGGACAAAGAACATGCAAAACCCTAACAGTTTGCTCAGTATGTATTTGTGTTTTTATGTATATGTATGCATGAAAGGGTCTCACTTTTTTTTCTGCTGTTTCATTTTGTATGATACTGTGACATGGTGATATACAAATAAATTCTCAAGTTCAATTTGAATCAAAGAGTGTGTAAAGCTCACTATAAAATCACTGTAAAGCAAACTTGAAGAAGAGGTGAAGAAGAGGCAATGAACTATGCAGCACTGGATTTCAACGCAAGGAAAGTGAAAAGAGGAAAGAAGAAGAGCGAGGCGCCACAAGAGTGTGTTTACTCTGCTGTTAGAGCAGATTACCACAACCAGCAACACCCCTCTCTGTAGGCAGAGCAAGACTGCTCGATTCTCAGCTTATTTCACATTACAAAGGGTTCACATGTAACATTTAAACACTGACTGGGAAGCAGTTGTGTGTCGGTTAGCATGTGCATAATTTATATTGACTATGATTTTGTGGGAGGAGCAGCAACGTTCAAATGCTTTGCTAATTCATTGTCACAACATACAACATGTGACAGAGTTAGTGTTGTCAACCTGTGCTTGTTTCTTGTATTTTTTGACATAAAAATGGATATGGAGCAACTGCATCTTCTATCATTATTAATAAAAAACAAAATCTTTTAAAGTGGGAAATTCACATTATTATTAAGGAATTTTCTTGTTTGCAGAAACAAAATCAAATGTTACAGAAATTCACACAGTAGGCCTCTAAAATCTCTGTAAAGTTGTTACTTAGATTATATAAAGGTATAATGAGTAGGATTTATTGGTTGTGGTTTGTAAAGACAAGTTAGCCACTCCTCCACGGCTCATGTGGGTCTGGTGATGTCATGCGCTTACGATCTAGCAATTGGTTCGCTACGTTCACAGAAATAAAACACTGGATGTGACGTGTCACAATAACTTTCCATTTCTGGGATGGAGGCATATGACCAAAATTTTCTGTAACTTGTGCTGAAAGAGGCTTATTTTGCCTGTATAATATTTGTATTTTTCTACCAATACATTTTTTACAGTTGTTTTTAATTCAAAGAAATGAGCGTAAGACAATTGCACCAGTCTGGAAATTGTGATTATTATAGCTCCAAGAGAGCAAATCATGCTTTCAGTCATGAAGATAGTCTAATAATTGTGCATTTTTTTAAGACAGTTATGTTTTTTTCTACTTTATCTGAAATTAAAATCTAAGAACTGTTGTTGGTATTCTGACTTTTAAATACATTAAGCACATCTTTTATGTAGAAATAGGTTCATAGGTAGATATTATATACCTTAGTCACGTCCTCCCAACCTACACACAAGTGCTAAAATGTTGTTACCCAGAAACCTAAACACATCAAAATAAAAAAAAAAAAATCTAATATAGACAGAGGGCAAGTCACACACTTCTAATGGGTCATAAGTGATAAAGGAGTGTTTAGTATTGAAGGGATCTTTTTTAGGTAATTCAGCTCATTACTTTAAATGATAAATCTGGAAATCTCTAGAACAACCAAAGTTTATTTTGTACAGTTACAGATAACATCATGCACCAGTTTATTACAGGAAAAGACATCATGTTTTATTTATTTAGCATAGTTAAAAAGAGAGATCCAAATCATGTTAACAACAAAAACAATAAAGAAAAGAGCAAACATGAATAACACATTAAGATTATTATTAACAACAGGTTTACTGCTCTATGGACTCTGTCTCCAAGTACGACTTTTGCATGATGATAGAAGAAACTTTCCTCCAATCTGACCCCCCGCACTGAAATTATGTTGGCATCAATTAGTGAATCCTTTGTTTCTAATGTTAATCTATCACAAAGGCCCTGACATCAGTGTAGACTGTCTCTTCCTTTGCTGTTGCGTTCGTTCCTCTCTGCTTTGCCAGCTTTCCTCCTGGTAAAGTTTGGTTTGTCGAATAAACCAAAGAGTCCTCATTTCTCTGAGGAAATAAAGTGCAAACTTGAAAATGAGAAAGCAGATTTTACTATCGATGCCTGTAAACAGAAATATTTTGCTGATAAACTTTCCCACTACATCTTTAAATTCTTTACCTGCTGCCTTAGCTGATCACCACTAACTGTTGCAGCATTTGTTTGCAGAGAGGTGGCAGCTTAAAAAGAAAAAAACAACAGAAAAAAACATTAATTGAATTTCACTTTATTGACTATTAAAGCAAGTTGCACAAATGTGGATGTAATAATGATAGATTTTGGCAAACTCTGTTTACCAGATTTCTATATGGGTAAAGTTTCTTACCATTACAACAATCACAAGATTTTCTGATGGTATAAACAAGGACAGCTATAACAATCAGACTTATAGCGAAAGCGCCCCCCACCACAAAGACAATTGTATAGTCTTTCTGTGAGTCACAAGTGATGACAACTGAAACATTATAAAAAGACACAAATTAAAAATGTTAAGAAATAGGAATAAAACATTTATGTTACTTGATAAGATGAACAGTTTCACAATTAAATAGAAATATTATACATTACCTTCAGTGTCCAGTCTTGCTCCATTTCCAAATAATATCTCTCCACATGCGGCCACAGCACAGTGATAAGTCCCAGCATCAGAGGAGCTGATGTTCTTGGACAAGTTGTAGACACATTTCTGTGGAGAGTGAGCCTCAGGACTCTTCTCACATTGATCACTGTTGTTTCTTTGGACATAAATTAAAGTGGGATGAGCTCCGTCTGATCCGGCTCTGAACCAGTACACACTGTGTTCTCCTGGACATGTTTTGTTCTCATAGTCAGAGAGGACTGAACACTGCAGAGTCACTGAGTCTCCTGGATGGACTGGATCAGATGGAAAGTTTTGAACGATGGTGGTGATATCAGGCTCTGGTCCTGAGAAATTGAACACATTTTTCTTCAGTTTCAAGAAACTAAAAATACATTAATACTGTAGTTGAATGGTTTAATACTTAGATATTAATACTTTTAAAGAATTTTAGGACTGTGTTGCATTTTTGCTCATTTACCTTTGATTTGCAGAAATATTCCTTTCAAAAAAGTAATATTGAAAAGTTGTGATTTTAAACAATAGTAAATTGCAGTATCCACCAGCTCTGTTTTTGCAATATGCAGGACAAATCTTCCAGACTCTTCTTTTGAAGTAATGCGAGGGTTCCTATTCACAACATCAAACTTATAGCTGAATGCGCTTCCCGAGACTTCGGGTAAGCTTCCAGCAACAACCTTGATCCAAAAAAAACTTTCAATGTCCCTGGATGGATTGTGGATACACGTTAGAGTCGCATTTTGTCCAACACCAACAGTCTTTGTCTCAAAGATGTGATCATCTGTGCATCCTGAGAAAATAAATGAAACAAAGAACAGTGATTAACAAGAGAGAAACATGTGTCTAATATTCTATATTCTTCTCTATATTACCGTAAGAGACTGAAGTATATCTACAGCAACATCTGAGCTCTCTACATATACTCACGTCCAGCTCTGAGCAGCAGCAGTATATAAAATATGATCACCATTTTCTGTTCTTTCCACGCGACAGACTGAAGTTAATTTAGACTGTATTAGAAGATGATTCATCTAAATGTAATCATATAAAGTGGGAGGGTACAATTTTAGAACATGCTGATTGGCCACTCGTTAGGTTGGCATTTCACTTGTACTACCACAGTGGAAATATGTCAACCAAAACTTTCCAACAAAACACATGAAACAACAACAACAGCACGCTTTTGTTATCTCATGGTTTTCTTTGGTTCTCATGGCTGGTTTCTAAATCTGACACCTACAGTAAATACTGTCAGAGGGGATGCTGCAAACAAATGGATCTGCTGTGTTAAGGGTTTCTAAATGTTTTGATGTAGGATGCAACATAAGAGACAATTTGTTAACTTCAGAGTGAGTAAAATTAGGAAGCTAAAACACTAAAGCTAAAAACATTTGCTGGCATAGTTTCAGAAATGACAACACTAATTATGACTTTAAGATGAAATATGGTACTGCATCACACACACGCTGGTACTGATCATTAGATGGCTTATTGCAGAAATTCTCAATAGAAATCTGTTTATATGTTATACAATTGTAAAAAGTAATAATCTTTGTGAATTATTTCTGTTTTTACATTGTAAAGTCCTTTTTAGAGGTTCCTAATAAAGAAGTTAATCATTTTTTGTAACAATTGCTTTGGTTTATGAATGCTGTTTTATAGTCTTACAGTATAGCTTTCAACACTGTAATATTTAAAAAGTGGTTGCCTGTGGTGATGGACATAAAACAGGTTTGTTGACCATCCAATCAGGTGTTTCAGACAGATCATGTCACTACTCTCCTGGTGTTTGCTCAGTCAGTTGCTGCTGATCAGATTAATTCATGCGGAGGTAGAAAAGTGTCTTTGACAAGGTTAAGGTGTTACTATGGGAAGAACAGTCTGTGGCTGGGTGACCGGGGTCCTTGATGATCTTGGTGGCCTTCTTCCTACACCGCTGGGTGTAGAGGTCCTCCATGGATGGCAGCTCCGTCCTGGTGATGTGCTGAGCAGCTTTCACCATCCCTTTGTAGAGTCTTACAGTTGAGGGCGGTGCAGCTGCTGTACCAGGCGGCGATGCAGCCAGTCAGGATACTCTCTATAGAGTACACCTGTAGAAGCTGCAGAGGATCCTTTAGTCCATGTTGAGCCTCCGCACTCTGCAGAGGAAGAAGAGCTGTTGTCAGTGTGGTGAGTCCAGGTGAGGTCCTCGCTGATGTGAACCCCGAGGAACCTGAAGCTGCTGACTCTCTCCCCGTAGTCCCATTGATGAATAGAGGGGGACGTGTTCCTCTCTCTGCCTCCTCCTGAAGTCCACTATCAGCTCCTTAGTTTTGCTGACATTGAGATGGAGGTTGTTGACCAAGATGTCAGGGCTCTGACCTCCTCTCTGTAGGCCGTCTCATCATCGCCGGTGATCAGGCCGATGACGGTCGTGTCTGTCAGTAAATTTGACGATGGTTTTGGAGCTGGAGAGCACCGTGTTCAGAGTCAGGGTGGAGGATGTGGTGCTGCCCTGTCCTGCACAGCCTGGGGTCTGCCAGTCAGGAAGTTCAGGATCCAGTCACAGAGGGCGCTGTTGAGCCCGAGAGCTTGGTGATGAGCTTGGAGGGCACAATGGTGTTGAATGCTGAATTGTAGTCAATGAACAGCATTCTCACATATGTGTCCCTCTGGTCCAGGTGGGAGAGGGCAGTGTGGAGGGTGAGGGCGATGGCATCTTTAGTTGACCTATTGGGCCTGTAGGCAAACTGAAAGTGGGTCCAGTGAGTCCGGGAGGGAGGAGGTGATGAATGTTTTGACTAACTTTTGACTAACTAACTAAAGCACTTCATGATGGTGGAGGTGAGTGCTACTGGGCGGTAGTCATTCAGGAGAGAGGATTTTGGTTTTCCTGGGGACTATGATGGTCTCCTTGAAGCATGTGGTGACTACAGACTGGAGCAGTGACACACTGAAACTGTCTTCAAAGACCTGTGCCAGCTGGTCTGCACACACCTTGAGAGCTCGGCCGGGGGCCGTCAGGTCCAGGAGACCTTACGTGTGTTAATCCATTTAAAAGCTCTACACTCATCTGCCCTGGATATCACAGGTGGGCAGTGGTCCTCCTGAGCCTTTTGCACCTCCACAGCTGGAGAGGTGCTCTCAAAGGGGCATAAAAAGTGTTCAGCTTGTCAGGTAGAGATGCAGACGTCACCTCAGCACTGCTGATGTTCCTTTTGTAGTCTGTAAGAGTTTTTAATCCGGCCAACATGCTGCTGGTGTTGGAGCCCTGGTAGTGAGACTCAACTTTGTCCCTGTACTGTCTCTTTGCGCTGCTGATGGCTCTCCGGAGCCGCCTTTACCTGGACTTCCTGTACTCCTCCAAATCACCTGAGTTGTAGGCGTGCCTGTCCGTGTTTTTAAGTTTGGCACGGACTCTGTCCGTTAACCCAGGGCTTCTGTGGGCACCACCTGGTGGTGAGTTGGATCCGCTGGCAGAGGAGGAAGTTGGATAGACCTGGCAGACCCAAACGTATTGTGAAGGTCTTTTGGGAACGTCTGGCCGAGGCCCTCTGTCAGGGAGATCTTCAACTCCCACCTCCGGAAGAGTTCTCACAGATTCCGAGGGAAGCTGGGGACATTAAGCCCGAGTGGACCATGTTTTCTGCCTCCACTGTCAATGCGGCAGTTTGAAGTTGTGGATGCAAGGTTTCTGGTGCCTGTCGTGGCGGCAACCCCCAAACCCGGTGGTGGGACACACGAAATTAAGGGATGCCGTCAGGCTGAAGAAGGAGTCCATCGGACCATGTTGGCCTGTGGGACCTCCTGGACGCAGTTGACAGGTACCGGTAGGCCAAGCAAGCCTTCAGCCCTGACGGTCCTGGAGGTAAAAACTCGGGTCTGGGAGGAGTTCGGTGAGGCCATGGAGGAGGACTATCAAGGTCGGCCTCGAAGAGATTCTGGCAAACCGTCCGGCGCCTCAGAAGGGGGAAGCAGTACTCTGCCAACACTGTTTACAGTGCGGGTGGGGAGCTGTTGACCTCAACTGGAGACATTGTCGGACAGTGGAAGAAATACTTAGAGGATCTCCTCAATCCCACCGACTTGCCTTCCATTGAGGAAGCAGAGGCTGGGGACTTCTGAGGTGGACTCTGTCCATCACCCAAGCCGAAGTCACTTAAGGGAATTTGCAAGCTCCTTTGTGGCAAGGCGCCAGGGGTGGATGAGATCCGCCCTGAGTACCTCAAGTCTCTGGATGTTGTGGGGCTATCTTGGCTTGTGGATCTGGAGAAGGCATTCAACCATGTCCCTCGTGGTATTCTGTGGGGTAATAGCATCCGCAAGTATGGGGTCCAGGGGCCTTTGCTAAGGGCTGTTCGGTCTCTGTACGACTGTAGCAGGAGCTTGGTTCGCATTGCCAGCAGTAAGTCAGACCTGTTCCCAGTGCATGTTGGTACTCCGGCAGGGCTGCCCTTTGTCACCGGTCCTGTTCATAATCTTTATGGACAGGATTTCTAGGCGTAGCCAGGGGCCGGAGGGAGTCCAGTTTGGGAACCACAGGATTTCATCTCTGCTTTTTGCAGATGATGTTGTCCTGTTGGCTTCATCAAGCCAGGACCTTCAGCATGTGCTGGAGCGGTTTGCAGCCGAGTGTGAAGCGGCTGGGATGAGAATCAGCACCTCCAAATCCGAGGCCATGGTTCTCGACCGGGAAAAGGGTGGCGTGCCCTCTCCAGGTGGGTGGAGAGGTCCTGCCTCAAGTGGAGGATTTCAAGTATCTCAGGGTCTTGTTCACGAGTGAGGGAAAGATGGAGCGTGAGATTGACAGGCGGATTGGTGCAGCGCTCCACAGTTATGCGGTCGGTGTACCGGAACATTGTGGTGAAGAAGGAGCTGAGTCGAAAGCAGTGAAGCTCTTTCCCGATTTACCGGTCAATCTCCACGCCCACCCTCACCTATGGTCATGAACTTTGGGTAATGACCGAAAGATCACGCGGATACAAGCGGCCGAAATGAGTTTCCTCCGCAGGGTGGCGGGCTGGGCGCTCCCTTAGAGATAGGGTGAGAAGCTCAGTCACTCAGGAGGAGCTCGGAGTAGCAGCTGCTGCTCCTTCACATCGAGAGGAGTCAGCTGAGGTGGCTTGGGCATCTCTTTCGGATGCCCCTGGACGCCTCCCTAGGGAGGTGTTCCAGGCATGTCCCACCGGGAGAAGGCCCCAAGGAAGACCCAGGACACGCTGGAGAGACTATGTCTCTCAGCTGGCCTGGGAACGCCTCGGGGTCCCCCGGAAGAGCTGGAGGAAATGTCTGGGATGAGGCGAAGTCTGGGCATCTCTGCTCAGACTGCTGCCTCCGCGACCCGGTCCTGGATCAAGCGGATGAAAATGGATGGATGGATGGATGAAGGTATTTTATTTACATTATCCTCACTCTGTGTGTTTTCCGTGAGAGTGAGTGGCGGTAAAAGGGAAAATATGTCACAGCCCACCAAAAGTCACCCTTGTTTTTTTGGCTTGCTGATAAACTCCAACTCCCTTTTAAGCAGATGGGACATACATTTTTCACAAAGGTAGTTTCTGTCATATTAAGCTGTCTTTGTTACATTGATGGATGTACAAGTGTTAATTTTTCTGATAACTTTGGTTTTAATTAGTTGTTTAATGCAATAAAAAAGTTGTGGTGGGCGAGACGTTATGATTGACTGCTGTAACTGTCAGCTGCTCTGACAGAAGTAGTCATGGAGGAACCAGTGAATGTCTTTTAATCTTTAAATTTGTATCGATAAGTTAAACATGTTTTGCTAAAAGGAAGAAACAGACCAAGCTGCTCTGCTGTGAGGAGCTTTGGAGGTGAGCTTGAGTGCAGCGGTCACAGAGGAGGAAGGACCTGGAAGTTGTACTATTTCAAAATGTAAAACAGCTAAGTAAGTAAGTCTGACGTCCTCTCACTGCTAACAACTTTGCTTTGAAGCAAGGTAGCCATCCAGGCACAAGTCCATAGAAATTTAAGTGAATCTGAAACTCTAAATGACCCGAGGGTTACGTTGGCCATGAGCATCTTTGTTATTTAAAATGTCTATTACTTTTTCCCAATGACTTCTGTGATGTGCTCATTAGGACAGGAATGAGAAATCCAAATTGAATAAATCAGTAAGTGTACCGTTAAACACAAACAAACATAAACTAAACAACCAGTTTAGCTTATTAAAGTATAACCAACTTTCTAAGCCTCTTTCAGCTCTTCCCTCCATGCAACCAGCTTTTAACCTCACTACATATCCTGTTGAAGCCTGTCAGTCAGGTCTGTTCTGAGTAAACAGTCTTGATGGTTGGTCAAAGGGTGGAGAAATGGCCTTTTTGACTTTTGCATTTGGCTATGCTTGTTAAGTTTACAAAGTGCTGTGAGACTGCGAACACAAAAGGTTAGTTCATTATTATCAGTAGTTTTCTCCAGATGATCACTGCTGCTGCATTGATATCATCAGTGGTTTTATACATTTATCTCATGTCTCTTTTGTGTGCACAAAAACACATAACATTACTGTTATACTTAAGATTTCCATTCATAACAATTACTTAAATAACATTTAACATTTAACGTTTTTCTAGGAATCTCTGAACTGTAATCATTTTCAGGTTGAATTTAGAAGTCCAACAGTGTTCAATAATTCCTTTCAAGTCGTTGACCCACAGCTGTAAAGTAAGTAAAAGAAGAGGATACTTTTGATAAAACATTATATTCATGATGTTTATTGTCTCATGCAATTGAAATTACAGGAAACAATCATTGGCAATGTAATTCCAAATCTAAATGGAAATGTAAAGAATATAAACAGAGTGAAGTGAAGTGACAGTGATCCAAACTTGTGAGATCAAGAACTACAGTAGAGACAAGTAGGTTTTTAATTGTTGTAGTTCTTAATCCAACAAATCTTACTAACCCTAACCAAATATTAAGCATTTTTAAGTGATAAATACAGATATGTCCATGTTAGTAGAAGTTTCTTTTTATGTCTTTAGTCATTAGAAAACTAGAGATGACAAGTAAAGGGGAGAAAAATGGGAATGACATGCATCAAAGGTTACAGTTTGGACATGAATCAGCAATGTTGCAGAAGAATCACTATGACAGCAGTAAAACTAACTTAATGAAAAAAGTATAACTAAAAGCTCTGCATTATTTTTTTTTCTTTCTTTCTCTCTTTCTTTTTTTAACAAATCTATCCAATCTAAATATGACAAAATGCATTAATTCAACTTCAACTTGTTTCAAACATATCAGCACTGTTGGCTCTCAGTAAGAAGTTTCTGGATCAGTTTGCACGTTTTCTACATGCCTGCCTGTGTTTCCTCCTATAGTGCAAAGATATTAAGGTTCAGTTCATTGGAGAACTTTCCTGGAGGTGTGAATGTGAGTATGAGTAGTTGTTCAGGTTTGAAGGTTCATTAAATATTGAATCAATATTAATCTTTTGGAGCCTTGTGTCCGTGTTGGCTCTGTGGTCACTGTGGTTCAGTCTAACTAGTTTCAAATGGATGGACAAACTGTGATTCATATGATCTAAAATATTTACCAAATTCTGTGTAACAAATCCTCTGAACAGACCAATATTAACTAGATCATACAGGACCAAGTGATGACAAGCAGACCTTTTAACTCACTGATCCAACCCAAAAGCCTTTGACAGCAGCGTAGATCCTCTCTCTCTCAGCTGCTTTTGCATCACTTATTGCACCACTTGTCAGTTTTCATCATGACAAAGACCACAGCAGAATAAACCCGTCTGTCCTCATCTCTCTGAGGAAATAAAGTGCAAACTTGAAAATGAGAAAGCAGATTTTACTATTGATGCCTGTAAACAGAAACATTTTGCTGATAAACTTTCCCATCCATCCATCCATCCATTTTCATCCGCTTGGTCCGGGACCGGGTCGCGGAGGCAGCAGTCTGAGCAGAGATGCCCAGACCTCCCTCACCCCAGACACTTCCTCCAGCTCTTCCGGGGGGATCCCGAGGCGTTCCCAGGCCAGTCGAGAGACATAGTCTCTCCAGCGTGTCCTGGGTCTTCCCCGAGGCCTCCTCCCGGTGGGACACGCCTGGAACACCTCCCTAGGGGAGGCGTCCAGGGGGCATCCGAAATCAGATGCCCAAGCCACCTCAGCTGACTCCTCTCGATGCGAAGGAGCAGCGGCTCTACTCCGAGCTCCTCCCGAAGTGACCGAGCTTCTCACCCTATCTCTAAGGGAGCGCCCAGCCACCCTGCGGAGGAAACTCATTTTCGGCCGCTTGTATCCGCGATCTTGTCCTTTCGGGTCATTACCCAAAGTTCATGGCGACCATAGGTGAGGGTGGGAAGCGTAGATTGACCGGTAAATCGAGAGCTTCGCCTTTCGACTCAGCTCCTTCTTCACCACGACGGTCCGGTACACCGACCGCATAACTGCGGACGCTGCACCAATCCGCCTGTCAATCTCACGCTCCATCTTTCCCTCACTCGTGAACAAGACCCCGAGATACTTGAACTCCTCCACTTGAGGCAGGACCTCTCCACTCACCCGGAGAGGGCACGCCACCCTTTTCCGGTCGAGAACCATGGCCTCGGATTTGGAGGTGCTGATTCTCATCCCAGCCGCTTCACACTCGGCTGCAAACCGCTCCAGCACATGCTGAAGGTCCTGGCTTGAAGAAGCCAACAGGACAACATCATCTGCAAAAAGCAGAGATGAAATCCTGTGGTTCCCAAACCTGACTCCCTCCGGCCCCTGGCTACGCCTAGAAATCCTGTCCATAAAGATTATGAACAGGACCGGTGACAAAGGGCAGCCCTGCCGGAGTCCAACATGTACTGGGAACAGGTCTGACTTACTGCCGGCAATGCGAACCAAGCTCCTGCTGCTCCGGTCGTACAGAGACCGAACAGCCCTTAGCAAAGGCCCCCGGACCCCATACTCGCGGAGCACTCCCCACAGAATACCACGAGGGACACGGTCGAATGCCTTCTCCAGATCCACAAAGCACATGTGGACTGGTTGGGCAAACTCCCATAAACCCTCAAGCACCCTGCGGAGGGTATAGAGCTGGTCCACTGTTCCACGACCAGGACGAAAACCGCATTGTTCCTCCTGAATCCGAGGGTCGACTATCGGCCGAATTCTCCTCTCCAGTACCCTGGCGTAGACCTTCCCGGGGAGGCTGAGAAGTGTGATCCCTCTGTAGTTGGAACACACTCTCCGGTCCCCCTTTTTAAAAAGAGGGACCACCACCCCAGTTTGCCACTCCAGAGGTACTGTCCCCAACCTCCATGCAATGTTGCAGAGGCGTGTCAGCCAAGACAGCCCCACAACATCCAGAGATTTGAGGTACTCAGGGCGGATCTCATCCACCCCCGGCGCCTTGCCACCGAGGAGCTTGACGAACTACCTCAGTGACTTCGGGCTTGGGTGATGGACGAGTCCACCTCAGAGTCCCCATCCTCTGCTTCCTCATTGGAAGGCAAGTCGGTGGGATTGAGGAGATCCTCGGAAGTATTTCTTCCACCGTCCGACAATGTCCTCAGTTGAGGTCAACAGCTCCCCACCCTGCACTGTAAACAGTGTTGGCAGAGTACTGCTTCCCCCTTCTGAGGCGCCGGACGGTTTGCCAGAATCTCTTCGAGGCCGACCGATAGTCCTCCTCCATGGCCTCACCGAACTCCTCCCAGACCCGGAAGTTTTTGCCTCCAGGACCGTCCGGGCTGCGGCTTGCTTGGCCTGTCGGTACCTGTCAACTGCGCAGGAGTCCCACAGGCCAACATGGTCCGATAGGACTCCTTCTTCAGTCTGACAGCATCCCTTACTTCCGGTGTCCACCACCGGGTTCGGGGGATTGCCACCACGACAGGCACCAGAGACCTTGCGTCCACAACTTCGAACCGCCAGCGTCGACAATGGAGGCAGAGAACATGGTCCACTCGGACTCAATGTCTCCAGCCTCCCTCGGAATCTGTGAGAAGCTCTTCCGGAGGTGGGAGTTGAAGACCTCCCTGACAGAGGGCTCGGCCAGACGTTCCCAACAGACCCTCACAATACGTTTGGGTCTGCCAGGTCTGTCCAACTTCCTCCTCTGCCAGCGGAGCCAACTCACCACCAGGTGGTGATCGGTTGACAGCTCAGCCCCTCTCTTTACCCGAGTGTCCAAGACATACGGCCGGAGATCAGATGAAACGACAACAAAGTCGATCATCGACCTCCGGCCTAGGGTGTCCTGGTGCCATGTGCACTGATGGACACCCTTATGCTCGAACATGGTGTTCGTTATGGACAAACCGTGTGACTAGCACAGAAGTCCAATAACAGAACACCACTCGGGTTCAGATCGGGGAGGCCGTTCCTCCCGATCACGCCCCTCCAGGTATCACTGTTTTGTTGCCCACGTGAGCGTTGAAGTCCCCCAGTAGAACAATGGAGTCCCCAGTCGGAGCACTATCAAGTACCCCTCCCAGGGACTCCAAGAAGGCCGGGTACTCTGTACTGCTGTTCGGCCCATAGGCACAAACAATAGCAAGAGACCTATCCCCAACCCGAAGGCGCAGGGAAGCGACCCTCTCGTTCACCGGGGTGAACTCCAACACGTGGCGGCTGAGCTGGGGAGCTATGAGCAAGCCCACACCAGCTCGCCGCCGCTCACCCTGGGCAACTCCAGAGTAGTGGAGGGTCCAGCCCCTCTCAAGGAGCTGGGTTCCAGAGCCCAAGCTATGCGTGGAGGTGAGCCCTAACTATCTCTAGCCGGTACCTCTCAACCTCCCGCACGAGCTCAGGCTCCTTCCCCCCCAGTGAGGTGACATTCCATGTCCCTATTGCCAGAGTTTTGTTCCAGGGATTGGGTCGTCGAGGCCTCCCTGCCACGACTGCTACCCAAACCACATTGCACCGGCCCCTCATGGACCTTCCTGCGGGTGGTGAGCCTACTGGAAGGCGGGCCCACGCCGCCATTTCGGGCTGAGCCCGGCCGGGTCCCGTGGGCAAAGACCCGGCCACCAGGCGCTCGCCTGCGAAGCCCCAACCCCAGGCCTGGCTCCAGGGTGGGGCCCCGGTAACGCCAATCCGGGCGACGTAACGGTCCTTGATATTCTTCTTTTCATGATGGGCTTGTGAACCTGCTCTTAGTCTGGCCCGTCACCTAGGACCTGTTTGCCATGGGAGACCCTACCAGGGGCGTAATGCCCCCGACAACATAGCTCCTAGGATCATTCGGGCACACAAACCCCTCCACCACAGTAAGGTGGCGGTTCAAGGAGGGGTAAACTTTCCCACTACATCTTTAAATTCTTTACCTGCTGCCTTAGCTGATCACCACTAACTGTTGCAGCATTTGTTTGCAGAAAGGTGGCAGCTTAAAAAGAAAAAAAACAACAGAAAAAAACATTAATTGAATTTCACTTTATTGACAATGACTATTAAAGCAAGTTGCACAAATGTGGATGTAATAATGATAGATTTTGGCAAACTCTGTTTACCAGATTTCTATATGGGTAAAGTTTCTTACCATTACAACAATCACAAGGATTTTCTGATGGTATAAACAAGGACAGCCATAACAATCAGACTTATAGCGAAAGCGCCACCCCGCCACAAAGACAATTGTATAGTCTTTCTGTGAGTCACATGTGATGACAACTGAAACATTATAAAAAGACACAAAAATGTTAAGAAATAGGAATAAAACATTTATGTTACTTGATAAGATGAACAGTTTCACAATTAAATAGAAATATTATGCATTACCTTCAGTGTCCAGTCTTGCTCCATCTCCAAATAATATCTCCCCACATGTGGCCACAGCACAGTGATAAGTCCCAGCATCAGAGGAGCTGATGTTCTTGGACAAGTTGTAGACACATTTCTGTGGAGAGTGAGCCTCAGGACTCTTCTCACATTGATCACTGTTGTTTCTTTGGACATAAATTAAAGTGGGATGGGCTCCGTCTGATCCGGCTCTGAACCAGTACACACTGTGTTCTCCTGGACATGTTTTGTTCTCATAGTCAGAGAGGACTGAACACTGCAGAGTCACTGAGTCTCCTGGACGGACTGGATCAGATGGAAAGTTTTGAACGATGGCGGTGATATCAGGACTCTGGTCCTGAGAAATTGAACACATTTTTCTTCAGTTTCAAGAAAACTAAAAATACATTAATACTGTAGTTGAATGGATTAATACTTAGATATTAATACTTTTAAAGAATTTTAGGCCTGTGTTGCATTTTTGCTCATTTACCTTTGATTTGCAGAAATATTCCTTTCAAAAAAGTAACATTGTAACAGTGTGATTTTAAACAATAGTAAATTGCAGTATCCACCAGCTCTGTTTTTGCAATATGCAGGACAAATCTTCCAGACTCTTCTTTTGAAGTAATGCGAGGGTTCCTATTCACAACATCAAACTTATAGCTGAATGCGCTTCCCGAGACTTCGGGTAAGCTTCCAGCAACAACCTTGATCCAAAAAAAACTTTCAATGTCCCCTGGATGGATTGTGGATACACGTTAGAGTCGCATTTTGTCCAACACCAACAGTCTTTGTCTCAAAGATGTGATCATCTGTGCATCCTGAGAAAATAAATGAAACAAAGAACAGTGATTAACAAGAGAGAAACATGTGTCTATATTCTATATTCTTCTCTATATTACCGTAAGAGACTGAAGTATATCTACAGCAACATCTGAGCTCTCTACATATACTCACGTCCATCTCTGAGCAGCAGCAGTATATAAAATATGATCACCATTTTCTGTTCTTTCCACGCAACAGACTGAAGTTAATTTAGACCGTATTATAAGATGATTCATGTAAATGTAATCATATAAAGTGGGAGGGTACAATTTTAGAACATGCTGATTGGCCTGTCGTTAGGTTGGCATTTCACTGTACTACCACAGCGGAAATATGTCAACCAAAACTTTCCAACGTAAACACATGAAACAACAACAACAGCACGCTTTTGTTATCTCATGGTTTTCTTTGGTTCTCATGGCTGGTTTCTAAATCTGACACCTACAGTAAATACTGTCAGAGGGGATGCTGCAAACAAATGATCTGCTGTGTTAAGGGTTTCTAAATGTTTTGATGTAGGATGCAACATAAGAGACAATTTGTTAACTTCAGAGTGAGTAAAATTAGGAAGCTAAAACACTAAAACTAAAAACATTTGCTGGCATAGTTTCAGAAATGACGACACTAATTATGACTTTAAGATGAAATATGGCACTGCATCACACACACGCTGGTACTGATCATTAGATGGCTTATTGCAGAAATTCTCAATATAAATCTGTTTATATGTTATACAACTGTAAGCTATTAAAAACAAATAAGCTTTGTCATTGTTTCTGTTTTTACATTGAAAAGTCCTTTTTAGAGGTTCCTAATAATGAAGTTAATTATTTTTTGTAAGAATTGCTTTGGTTTATGAATGCTGTTTTATAGTCTTACAGTATAGCTTTCAACACTGAAATATTTAAAGAGTGGTGCCTGTGGTGATGGACATAAAACAGGTTTGTTGACCATCCAATCAGGTGTTTCAGACAGATCATGTTACTCTCTACTTGGTGTTTGCTCAGTCAGTTGCTGCTGATCAGATTAATTCATGTGGAGGTAGAAAAGTGTCTTTGACAAGGTTAAGGTGTTACTATGGGCAAGCAGTTAACATTTGGCGACTAAAGAGATTTCAAGAATTTATTGTCATTACACAACAATTTACATCAGCAATCATTGGTAATGAAATTCTTAAAGCCCAGGCTCCCCAAACAATGCTATTAATGAGAATACAGACACTCAACAAGAAAAAAATAGATTAAGAAATAAAAATATAAAATAAAATTTAAAATAAATAATAAACTGGAGTAATAAAATAAATAAAGACCTGTAAAATATAAGTTATACAAATTTAATTTAAACTATAAACTATAATATAAACTAAGTATTATACAGCTAACAGATATATACAATAAAATCTATACAATAGAAAAATATATACAAAAATATATACAATAGAAGTGATGGAGCTGATTATAAAGTGGTGGAGCTGTAAACAGAGTTCAAGAGTCTTATGGCCTGTGGGATGAAGCTTCCCTGAGCCTGGTGGTTCAGGCTCGAATGCTGCGGAACCGTCGGCCAGACGGCAGCAGGCAGAACAGTTTGTGGCTGGGTGACTGGGGTCCTTGATGATCTTGGTGGCCTTCCTCCTACACATCGCTGGGTGTAGAGGTCCTCCATGGATGGCAGCTCCATCCTGGTGATGTGCTGAGCAGCTTTCACCACCCTCTGTAGAGCCTTACGGTTGAGGGTGGTGCAGCTGCTGTACCAGGCGGTGATGCAGCCAGTCAGGATGCTCTCTATGAAGTGCACCTGTAGAAGCTGCAGAGGATCTTGAGTCCATGTTGAGCCTCCGCAACCTGCAGAGGAAGAAGAGCCGCTGTCAGTGTGGTGAGTCCAGGTGAGGTCCTCGCTGATGTGAACCCCGAGGAGGAACCTGAAGCTGCTGACTCTCTCCAACCGTAGTCCCTGTTGATGAATAGGGGACGTGTTCTCTCTCTGCCCTCCTGAAGTCCACTATCAGCTCCTTAGTTTTGCTGACATTAAGATGGAAGTTGTTGTTGACCAAGATGTCAGGGCTCTGACCTCCTCTCTGTAGGCCGCCTCATCATCGCCGGTGATCAGGCCAATGACGGTCGTGGTCGGTCAGCCAGTAAATTTGACGATGGTGTTGGAGCTTGTGGGTGGCCACGCAGTCATGCGTGAACAGGGAGTACAGCAGAGGGCTGAGCACACAGCCCTGGGGGGCGCCGGTGTTCAGAGTCAGGGTGGAGGATGTGGTGCTGCCCGTCCGCACAGCCTGGGGTCTGCCAGTCAGGAAGTTCAGGATCCAGTCACAGGAGGGCGCTGTTGAGCCCTGAGATCTCTGAGCTTGGTGATGAGGTTGGAGGGCATGATGGTGTTGAATGCTGAACTGTAGTCAATGAACAGCATTCTCACATATGTGTCCCTCTGGTCCAGGTGGGAGAGGGCAGTGTGGAGGAGTGAGGGCGATGGCATCTTCAGTTGACCTATTGGGCCTGTAGGCAAACTGAAATGGGTCCAGTGAGTCCGGGAGGGAGGAGGTGATAAACGTTTTGAATAACCGCTCAAAGCACTTCATGATGTTGGAGGTGAGTGCTACTGGGCGGTAGACATTCAGGGAAAGGATTTTAGTTTTCTTGGGGACAGGGACAATGATGGTCTCCTTGAAGCATGTGGGGACTACAGACTGGAGCAGTGACACACTGAAAATGTCTGCAAAGACATGTGCCAGCTGGTCTGCACACACCTTGAGAGCTTGCCGGGGATGCAGGCAGGTCCAGGAGCCTTACGTGTGTTAATCCGTTTTAAAGTTCTGTACACGCCTGCCCTGGATATCACAGGTGGGCAGTGGTCCTACTGAGCATTTTGCACCTCCACAGCTGGAGAGGTGCTCTCAAAGGGGTCATAAAAAGTGTTCAGCTTGTCAGGCAGAGATGCAGACATCACCTCAGCACTGCTGATGTTCCTTTTGTAGTCTGTAAGAGTTTTTAATCCAGCCCATATGCTCCTGGTGGTAGTGAGACTCAACTTTGTCCCTGTACTGTCTCTTTGCGCTGCTGATGGCTCTCCAGAGCGCGTACCTGGACTTCCTGTACTCCTCCAAATCACCTGAGTTGTAGGCGGCTGTAAGTGCTTTAAGTTTGGCACAGACTTCTCCATTAACTCAGGGCTTCTGATACTTCGGACGTCGAGGTGGCTTCATGCTAACTTTTCATTGCAGATATTATTGGGGGTTTTTTTTGTGTAAGAGAGCAAGATATTTCAACTTCTTTGTCACTGTTACCATCGGCGCAGAGAGTGAAACTTTTTTTTTCGTGGATTGATTAGTGGACCATGTGTTCTGCAAAGGAAACGAGGGAGAACGTGAGTTGTGTTTATTAGCAGCCATGGCGCTAGCTTAAACAAGCCACATGAACTTTGCTCAATTACATTTGTGAAATTACACTTTGCCGAACTCCCGTGTCCCTGTTTCAAAAGCGGAACCTGGACTGATGAGAGCCGTGTGATCTGTATTGTGCTGGGTGTGTGTGTGTGTGTGTGTGTGTGATGCTTGAGCCTCTGGTGAGTAAACTTTACTGATATTAGTCTCATAAATGGAGTTAAAATGTGCATATGCTAGGTTAATACGGAGTAAAAAGGCGTTAATTTCATGTATTAAAAAAAAGTTCATATGAAGGTGTTTCCCCTCCGTGACTCCTTGAAGGTTGAGAAGTACCGGAAAAGATGTGAGATACTGAGATAGTCGGGCTCACCTCAACGCATAGCTTGGGCTCTGGAACCCAGCTCCTTGAGAGGGGCTGGACCCTCCACTACTCTGGAGTTGCCCAGGGTGAGCAGCGGCGAGCTGGTGTGGGCTTGCTTATAGCTCCCCAGCTCAGCTGCCATGTGTTGGAGTTCACCCCGGTGAATGAGAGTGTCGCTTCCCTGTGCCTTCAGGTTGGGCATAGGTCTCTTTCTGTTGTTTGTACCTACAGGCCGAACAGCAGTACAGAGTACCCAGCCTTCTTGGAGTCCCTGGGAGGGGTACTTGATAGTGCTCCGACTGGGAACTCCATTGTTCTACTGGGGGACTCACGTGGGCAACAACAGTGATACCTGGAGGGGCGTGATCTGGAGGAATGGCCTCCCCTGATCTGAACCCAAGCATTGTTCTGTTATTGGACTTCTGTGCTAGTCACAGTTTGTCCATAACGAACACCATGTTCGAGCATAAGGGTGTCCATCAGTGCACGTGGCACCAGGACACCCTAGGTCGGAGGTCGATGATCGACTTTGTTGTTCGTTTCATCTGATCTCCGGCCGTATGTCTTGGACACTCGGGTAAAGAGAGGGGCTGAGTTGTCAACCGATCACCACCTGGTGGTGAGTTGGATCCGCTGGCAGAGGAGGAAGTTGGACAGACCTGGCAGACCCAAACTTATTGTGAGGGTCTGTTGGGAACGTCTGGCCGAGCCCTCTGTCAGGGAGGTCTTCAACTCCCACCTCCGGAAGAGCTTCTCACAGATTCCGAGGGAGGCTGGGGACATTGAGTCCTGAGTGGACCATGTTCTCTGCCTCCACTGTCGACGTGGCAGTTTGAAGTTGTGGACGCAAGGTCTCTGGTGCCTGTCGTGGCGGCAAACCCGAACCCGGTGGTGGACACCAATTAAGGGATGCCGTCAAGGCTGAAGAAGGAGTCCTATCGGACCATGTTGGCCTGTGGGACTCCTGACGCAGTTGACAGGCATTGGCAGGCCAAGCAAGCTGCAGCCCTGATGGTCCTGATGGTCTCTGGATGTTGTGGGCCCAGGGGCCTTTGCTAAGGGCTGTTTGGTCTCTGTACGACCATAGCAGGAGCTTGGTTCGCATTGCCGGCAGTAAGTCAGACCTGTTCCCAGTGCATGTTGGACTCCGGCAGGGCTGCCCTTTGTCACCGGTCCTGTTCATAATCTTTATGGACAGGATTTCTAGGCGTAGCCAGGGGCCGGAGGGAGTCCAGTTTGGGAACCACAGGATTTTCATCTCTGCTTTTTGCAGATGATGTTGTCCTGTTGGCTTCATCAAGCCAGGACTTTTAGCATGTACTGGAGCGGTTTTCAGCCGAGTGTGAAGCGGCTGGGATGAGAATCAGCACCTCCAAATCCGAGGCCATGGTTCTTGACCGGAAAAGGGTGGCGTGCCCTCTCCAGGTGGGTGGAGAGGTCCTGCCTCAAGTGGAGGATTTCAAGTATCTCGGGGTCATGTTCACGAGTGAGGGAAAGATGGAGCGTGAGCTTGACAGGCGGATTGGTGCAGCATCCGCAGTTATGCGGTTCGGTGTACCGGGACCGTCGTGGTGAAGAAGGCAGCTGAGTTTAAAGGCGAAGCTCTTTCGATTTACCGGTCAATCTACGCTCCCACCCTCACCTATGGTCATGAACTTTGGGTAATGACCGATAAGGACAAGATCGCGGATACAAGCGGCCAAAATGAGTTTCCTCCGCAGGGTGGCTGGGCGCTCCCTTAGAGATAGGGTGAGAAGCTCAGTCACTCAGGAGGAGCTCGGAGTAGAGCCGCTGCTCCTTCACATCGAGAGGAGTCAGCTGAGGTGGTTTGGGCATCTGTTTCGGATGCCCCTGGACGCCTCCCTACGGAGGTGTTCCAGGCATGTCCCACCGGAAGGAGGCCTCGGGGAAGACCCAGGACATGCTGGAGAGACTATGTCTCTCAGCTGGCCTGGGAACGCCTCGGGTCCCCCTGGAAGAGCTGGAGGAAGTGTCTGGGGTGAGGGAAGTCTGGGCATCTCTGCTCAGACTGCTGCCTCATGACCCGAAGTCCCGGATCATGGATGAAATGGATGGATGGATGAAGTCGATCCACTTTTATACAGTAGTAAACTCCAGTATTTATTAATATGCAGCAGAAATGATCCTTTTCCTTGTTTTGCTGTGATGCGAGGAGTCTTATTAAGACTGTCAAAATCAAAGGAAAATGTTCCTCCTAATACTTCAGGGAAGTGTCCAGAAACAAGCCTGATCCAAAACAAGTTTTCTTCACATGCAGATGACTGGCGGGAACACGTCAGAGTCACATCATCTCCAACACCAACAGTCCTCGTCTCAAAGATCAGATCATTTGTGCTGTTGAATCCTGAGTTTTCCCCTGTACAGGTGGAACTGACCAGCTCTCCGTTCAAAGGGTCCGATCCCCTAATAGCCTATAGGTATTACCTAGTAGCTTACTTTAGGGATAATTTAAGCTGGTGTCGAGGAGACTCGCCTAGTTTCTCACTGCCTACATCCCGAGCGCCTACTCCTGCTACCTCCAACCTGGCACTAGGCTGAATAGCCAATGAGCCCAGTACCCGATCGCCACGCCTGCTCACGGCAGCTCTCCTCTAAGTGATCCTGGCACTTGGTGTGGTTAATAGGAATAAATTTAGAGACCTGGACAGTAGGTCCCAGGGGTCGGTTGATTTTTGTTGGCTAGAGTAATCCAAAAATAGAACCTCTATGATGATGACACACCCTATTACCCAAAACACTTTTCCAATCAAAAATCTAATGTCCAGATTCTATACTTTAATTGCAGTGCTTAGTTTTATTGCAAAAAATAGGCAAGGGCAAGCATACAGCATAAAAATTACGATTAAAATAATAGTTGAATAATTAATTAATTAAAGTTAATAGTTAATTTTAAAAATTTAATGATTAAAAGTTCAATAATATGACCTGAATCAGAGGCTGTTGCTGTGTGGAAAATGTCCCAAAAATAGAGAAAAAGAGAAGAGCCACTTGGCCACAGCAGTTCTTCTTTTCAGCCAAGTTGTGAAATCTGGTAAAAATCTTGACCTTGTACAAAGTCCAAAATAATACAGTGTTCACAATCTTGCTGCATGAGCGGAGAGAATGTCCAGAGTTTGATTTGAAGTTCCTCAACTGGGTGGCAATGGATAATCTTCGTTCGGTCGATCCTCTATTTTCAGTTGAAGTCAATCTGGAAATTTCTTGATGTTGAATAACTGCTCAAAACTCTCTCTCTTGTGGTGATTTTTCAGTTGGAGTTTTAATGCCTAGATGTGGTCCATCTGACATCAGGTCTCCGCTGCCGAAGATCCCCCAAAGACTAACCACTGAACTTCCCTTTTACTCTCCCTTTTATACCTTTTTATAATTTATTCTTACGTGATATGGTCTGATACACAGTTGATGCCCACTTTAATCCCTTTTTTGGTTATTTTTCATATCTGATTTATCATTGGTTAAGTCGCTGGTCAAGCTTACTTCTTCTTTTTCCCGTTTTGGCTAAGGATGACTTCATTGTCACAAGACAGTCACAAGATGATTACAACACACAAATCAACAGTTTTACACCTCTTCATCATGATCATTTCATCAAATATTCATATTAATTCATTAAAAGATTATAAAATCTCAAAAATCACTTCATTAATTATTTACATTTTACTTAACTCTCGGTCATAGTTACTTTAATCATCATATATGGTTACATACTGCTCTTGCTTGTATATGCATTGTGTTACATTGCCTCGGTGGAAAGCACACCTGATTCCTGTTATCTTTAGATGAACA
>CM041554.1:8106081-8152517 GCA_023238725.1 Scortum barcoo
TGTTAAAATAATAAATAATAATAAACATGGGGGATTATTGCCAGACCAAACGTTCTTGTTCTTAACAACAAAGTTATTTCATACATTCAGACCTTTATTGTGGGATTTCAAAAAGCCTTAACTGAAAGTAAAACATGGACGAATCTACCTTTGCAATGTTCACAAGCTTTTCTCCGATGTAAATAGAAAATAAGGACGCTGATCACAGTCACACAGCAGGCCAGCAGTACTCCAAGTACAAGGACGACTGGGTCCAGTTCTGATCCTGAATCACAAACAGTTCCTAAGAGACATGAAGAATTTTAAATTATGCAATTTTGGGAGAAATCATTTATTATTGGAGAATGGAAGACAAGTTTGGTCAAGAGGAAGCTATTGCTGACCCAACGTTAAAAATACAGCTTTATAAAAAGGGAACTTTTTTATTTCAGGTATGACTTGACAGATAATAACGATCACCGTCTCACTGATAAATGAACTAAGGCTATATGAAGTAATTGTCATTACTGAAAGAGTTTCATTTCAGAAGGTCTCAAATGTTTGACACCGATGTGTTTTGGATTCAAAGACAAAAATGCATATGAGATTTGCAGCAAAAACCTACTTGTCTCCACTGTGGTTCCTTCACCAAACAGGATCTCTCCACATGTGGCCACAGCACAGTAGTAAGTCCCAGTATCAGAGGAGTTCTGTATAGTTTTGGACAGACTGTAGACACAACTTCTTTCCTCTTCTTCATCACTGCTGTTCCTGTGAGTGTAAATAACGCCTGGATGAAATCCTCCTGATCCAGCTCTGAACCAGTACACACTGTGTTCACCTGGACACTGGACTCTGTTTTCTTTGTTCTTGGAGAGAAGTGAACACTGGAGAGTCACTGAGCCGCCCGGCTGGACTGATGCTGTCTCTGGACTTTGCTTCACGATGACAGATTTCTGCTGATTACGATCTGCATGATTCAGTAACAAAGGTGTAAAAAAAAATTATTAATCTGAATTTTCTGTATGACTTTAAAACACAAGAGATCATTCAAGAAAAAGAAAAAGATATTTTACCTTTCACAGCCAAGAAGACGCCTTTACCAGAACTCTGTGAATACGACCCTCCATTTAGACAGAAGTATGTTGCTTCGTCCTCTTTGCTGACATTTCTGATGGATAGAATATAATGAGCTTTGTCTTTTGTGAATGTGAAACGTGAAACTTTAAATTGTTCACTAATTGTTAATTGGCCATATACTCCTTTAACGACTGCCTGAACCATATATCCAACCGACTGCTTATACCACTGAAATAATTTGCTGTCCTTCTCTAAAACTGGACATTGCAAAGTAACATTTCCACCAACTTCAACCACAGTCAAAGAGATCTGATGAGGAACCTCTGCAGTTTGAATCAGAGCTGCAAAAAAGAGACAAACAATAAAAGAGTTAGCACACAAGAGGACAAAACCAAAGAAGAATATGTAGTATTCACCATTTTCAGGATTATTACATTATTATTATCATGTCATCTTGTCTAATATGTATCACTACGTTTTCACAAACAGTGAAGTAAAAACAGCAGCTTGCAGTAGGATTTCTCTCACACTAGCTACAAAAAGCACTTACATGCTGTGCTAAGAACAATCAAAGCAGCCAGTCCTCCGATCATTGTGGTGCAGCACCCTCCTCTCACACTACTGATGTTTTCCCACCCTGATGAAGTTTTAGTCCACAAAGTTATCAGTGTTTATGAAGCAGGTATCATCCTGATTGGCTGAAATGTAGAATGTGAACTCCCTCTTATATTTAGCGAAACATGTGATCCACCTTCACCTCGGAAAGGAAATCTACATGTACTTTGTTGTTTTTGTTGTTGTTCTGACAAACTATGTGTGTATTTCAGCATCACTATAAGGGGCAGTATTTCGATTTTAACTATAAAATGCTAACACACAGGGACACATACACTGAAAAGTGGTGACGCAATACATATTTTCGACTGGTTTCACAATATTATTGGTGTTAAAATGAAGAGAAACGTCGCAATGCAGGAAGAAGACGTCATGGCTGTAAACAATGTGGGTTCAAAAACACTCTTAGCTGTTTTACTTTCTGTGTTTGAAACAAGTGAGGCAAGTGAGTTTGTGTTGTTTTGTTTGTGTGAACTGTACAAAACTTGGCAGACTTTTAAAAGGCGTTCAAATCAACACTTAAAGGAGGAAAGGTGTTTGAGGGACAGTTGCAGGAGAAAGATGAGAGGTCAAGATCAATGATGACGTGGAGAACTCAGAGGTAAATATATGAGTGAGAGAACTCTAATTATTGCATAATGTCATTAAAATAAAGCTCTGCCATTTCATCAGCCCTTAAATCGACAGTCAGTAACATTTAAAAGAGATTGGCTTGAAAACTTGAACCAAATACAACTTGCAGGTCCCTCCCCCTCTCTCTGTGGTGCCCTCCAGCTCACCTCCAAAGCTGCTCTGTGCAGATTATTTTGATCTCATTCTTTCTATTTAGCTTGATTATCTCATTTACTACTGTCAGGACATAATAATTGACAGTTTTAGTAAATATGACTCAAAGTTATGTAACCAGGTTACTTGTGTCTGCTTTAAGAGATTTCAACAAAGTGACGAAACAACATTAATATGAAAATCACCTGCATGTTTCTTTTCTCATGTTTGTCATTACTTTCTGGTGTGTGTGTGTTGTGTGTGTGTGAGAGAGAGAGAGAGATTAGCAGATAAACTGTCAGTGGTTTTGTGATCTGCTTTGTATCTGTCCAACACAATGACACACACACAGCTATAGAGCATGGCAAACAAAAAACACATACAAAGTGTTTCATGCTGAAGACACAATTAATCTTTCTTCTCTCCATCTTTCTGATCTCACTGCTCTTTGTAAAGGCCTTCTGCATGTCTGTCCTGAGAAATCACAAGTGAAGCCACATACAGCAGCTCCACTGACAGACAGGCTGCGGCGGGCCGTTTCTCCGCCCTTTGACCAACCATCAAGCCTGTTTACTCAGAACAGACCTGACTCTGGGCTTCAACAGTTAGATATGTAGTGAGAGAAGAGCTGCATGAGGCTTCAGCAGGCTAATTTTAGATGAACAAATTCACAATGATTGCTTTGTTTTTTCTCACTAGTTCATATGTTCATTTGAAGTACAAATATTGTCTATCTTCCACATGTTTTTAAAGATGCAACCACAGGCATCTACAACTGTTTACACCTGTGAGCTTAACATTTCAAAGATGTTTTTTTTATTTTAAAGTGATATATTGATTCATTAAAGATCCATTTATACATGCTGACAGTCCATCACTTCATTAAGTGACTTTAATAAGGATGACAAAATATTTTAGCCATAATATGGCAACAATTAACATCACAGTTCAAAGTCCTCCTCTCAACAGAAAGACCTGGGCTTAGTCAGTTTTTAGCTCCTCCTCCCTCTGATTGCAACAACCAGTGAAAAGCAAGAAACCCCAAAATAGTGCAATGAAAACGGTCATGCGATGCCTCTTTGTATTCACACTTTAGTCTGAAGCTCGACCACAACAGTGCTTAAGTTTCCATCCTCATTTGTTTGTCAGTGGTGACTGTGAATGTGTGTTTATCTGTTTGTGTGTCAAAATACAACGCATTACAGACAAATAATCTACTGCAGTGCTTCTCTGTTGAATTAAATTTACACTTTGTTAGTTTTACAGCGTAGAATGTTCACACAACACAAACTCTAAATCACCTCCAGGTGACCGTGTTACTGTGATACTATGAGAGTGTCGATCTGCTGCTGCCTTTCAATCAGCCCTCTGAACTGAAGTGAAGCGAGTACAAGAGGATGGATGATTTAACAGCCCAACGACTGTCTGCTGTCCTCTTCCTGCTGAAGTGAGTGACAGGCAGAGTGGGCGGGTCATCACTGATGATGTGGAGCATCTGGATTGGTCACACAATATGTTAAGATGGCTCCTCTGTGGCAAATGGCTGAATGCATCTTTTTTATTTAAAATAAACACAAATCAAACACATGGATTAAATTCATGTTTAACTGAAATCTACAGACATTGTTGAAGGATTTTAAATTTTGATTTGGGGACATACAGTACAGTGGGCCCATACACTTTATTTATAGATTACTACATCACACATAGAACTGCAGCCATAAAACAACAGGAAAACCCAAACTGTTCTAATATTAAGGCCGATAATGGTGGCTTTGATATATAAATAATAAATTGATTAAATATTAAAGCTTAGACTTAGGAATTTGAGGTCCTCTCCTGTAGTCATTCATTAATTACATCAAATGATGATCATTTGTGTCATTCATGTAATGAAGTGAAAAGCTTTACCTTGATTTTAAAGTCCCTGCACACCCACACAGGTGTGTTCAAGTATCCTGTTCTGATTGGACTTTTAGTCGGGGGACATTTGTTGAAGCTGGGTGGGTGAAACTATACATCCTTTTAGGAGTGATGCACTAACAGGTGCAACAAAATAAGAAGACAGGTGAGATTATGTCAGTCAAATGCAATTTGTGCACACCCACACAGTTCTGATCAAACTGCAAGTTAAAACGTCTGTGTGGGTGAACTTTGGGTGTACAGGGTCTTTAATGATCATTACTTTGGCATCATTAGATCAGTGACATTAGTCAATCATGGTGGACAGGGACAATATCCATGAATCTCTAAAAAGAGAAGCACCTGCTATCTATTTTATGGATTTCTGCAAATATTGTGAAAATACAAAGGAAAAAGTGAACCACATTGTTTTGAATTACAGTTTCAGTGATGTTCAGTGTCAGTTACAGAAACCCACCATGAAACAAAAACATGCTGTTGGTGTTGTTTCATGTGTTCATGTTGGAAAAATGTTGTTATTATTTCCACTGTGGTCGTACAGTGAAACACTGACGTAACAAGAGGCCAATCAGATTGCTCTGAAATTGTTCCCTCCCACTTTATGTGATTACATTAAGGTGAATCATCTTCTAATACACTCAAACTAAACTGCAGTCTGAGGTGGAATAACCACAAAATGCTCATCCTGTTTTATTTACTGCTCATGCTCGGAGTGAGGCGTAAGTATATAAAGTCAGATATTTTACTGATGTATTTTATGAACACTGTCATTTTCTTCTTCACAAGGAATGTTTAAATCAATCTAAGCTGATAATCACTGCTCTATTTAATTTTATTTTTAGGATGCACAGATGATCTGATCTTTGAGACGAGGACTGTTGGTGTTGGAGATGATGTGACTCTGACATGTACACGCCAGTCATCTTGGCTTTCAACACAATTATTCTGGATCAGACTTGTTTCTGGAGACTTGCCGGAGGTTTTAGGAGGAACATTTTCTTTCGATTTTGATGGTGTTAATAAGACTCCTCACATCACAACAAAACAAAGAAATGGAACATTTCTCCTACAGATTAATAAAACAAAGCTCAGCGATACTGGAGTTTACTACTGTTTTAAAGTAAAAAAACTAGAAATGACATTTTTGGGAGGAGCATTTCTGAGAATTAAAGGTATTTACAGCAGCAGATGTTTCTCACACTTGAAAAATTTTATCATCAGGCACCAAAGATCAAACACAATAACATTATCCATTAAAAACAGTACACTATTTTCAAAAAATGTATGAGAAAGTGTTTTTGTTATGCTTATTAAACTGAGTAAACCATGTTTATTATCATTGTTGTATTTCTCAGGACCAGAGCCTGATATCACCACCATGGTTCAAAACTTTCCATCTGATCCAGTCCGTCCAAGGAGACTCAGTGACTCTGCAGTGTTCAGTCCTCTCTGACTATGAAGAACAAAACATGTCCAGGAGAACACAGTGTGTACTGGTTCAGAGCCGGATCAGACGGAGCCCATCCCACTTTAATTTATGTCCAAAGAAACAACAGTGATCAATGTGAGAAGAGTCATGAGGCTCACTCTCCACAGAAATGTGTCTACAACTTCTCCAAGAACGTCAGCTCCTCTGATGCTGGGACTTATCACTGTGCTGTGGCCACATGTGGGGAGATATTATTTGGAAATGGAGCAAGACTGGACACTGAAGGTAATGCATAATATTTCTATTTAATTGTGAAACTGTTCATCTTATCAAGTAACATAAATGTTTTATTTCCTATTTCTTAACATTTTTAATTTGTGTCTTTTTATAATGTTTCAGTTGTCATCACATGTGACTCACAGAAAGACTATACAATTGTCTTTGTGGTGGGGTGCGCTTTCGCTATAAGTCTGATTGTTATAGCTGTCCTTGTTTATACCATCAGAAAATCCTGTGATTGTTGTAATGGTAAGAAACTTTGCCCATATAGAAATCTGGTAAACAGAGCTTTGTCCAAAATCTATCATTATTACATCCACATTTGTACAAATTGCTTTAATAGTCATTGTCAATAAAGTGAAATTCAATTAATGTTTTTTTCTGTTTTTTTCTTTTAAAGCTGCCACCTCTCTGCAAACAAATGCTGCAACAGTTAGTGGTGATCAGCTAAGGCAGCAGGTAAAGAATTTAAAGATGTAGTGGGAAAGTTTATCAGCAAAATGTTTCTGTTTACAGGCATCGATAGTAAAATCTGCTTTCTCATTTTCAAGTTTGCACTTTATTTCCTCAGAGAAATGAGGACTCTTTGGTTTATTCAAAACCAAACTTTACCAGGAGGAAAGCTGGCAAAGCAGAGAGGAACGGAACGCAACAGCAAAGGAAGAGACAGTCTACACTGATGTCAGGGCCTTTGTGATAGATTAACATTAGAAACAAAGGATTCACTAATTGATGCCAACATAATTTCAGTGCGGGGGGTCAGAATTGGAGGAAAGTTTCTTCTATCATCATGTCCATAGAGCAGTAAATCTGTTGTTAATAATAATCTTAATGAGTTATTCATGTTGCTTTTTCTTTATTGTTTTTGTTGTTAACATGACTTGGATCTCTCTTTTTAACTATGCTAAATAAATAAAACATGATGTCTTTTCCTGTAATAAACTGGTGCATGATATCTGTAACTGTACAAAATAAACTTTGGTTGTTGTAGAGATTTCCAGACACTTGTCAATTATTGAATTTATCATTTAAAGTAATGAGCTGAATTACCTAAAAAAGATCCCTTCAATACTAAACACTCCTTTATCACTTATGACCCATTAGAAGTGTGTGACTTGCCCTCTGTCTATATTAGTTTTTTTTATTATTTTGATGTGTTTAGGTTTCTGGGAAACAACATTTTAGCACTTGTGTGTAGGTTGGGAGGATGTGACTAAGGTATATAATATCTACCTATGAACCTGTTTCTACATAAAAGATGTGCTTAATGTATTTAACAGTCAGAATACCAACAACAGTTCTTAGATTTTAATTTCAGATAAAGTAGAAAAAAACACAACTGTCTTCAATAAAATCAATTATTAGACTATCTTCATGACTGAAAGCATGATTTGCTCTCTTGGAGCTATAATAATCAAAATTTCCAGACTGGTGCAATTGTCTTACGCTCATTTCTTTGAATTAAAAACAACTGTAAAAAATGTATTGGTAGAAAAATACAAAGATTATACAGGCAAAATAAGCCTCTTTCAGCACAAGTTACAGCAAATTTTGGTCATATGCCTCCATCCCAGAAATGGAAAGTTATTGTGACGCGTCACATCCAGTGTTTTATTTCTGTGAACGTAGCGACCAATTGCTAGATCGTAAGCGCATGACATCACCAGACCCACATGAGCCGTGGAGGAGTGGCTAACTTGTTGTCTTTACAAACCACAACCAATAAATCCTACTCATTATAACTTTTATGTAATCTAAGTAACAACTTTACAGAGATTTTAGAGGCCTACTGTGTGAATTTCTGTTGTAACATGTTGATTTTGTTTCTGCAAGCAAGAAAATTCCTTCTAATGTGAATTTCCCACTTTAAAAGATTTAGTTTTTTATTAATAATGATACAAGATGCAGTTGCTCCATATCCATTTTTATGTCAAAAAATACAAGAAACAAGCACAGGTTGACAACACAAATTCTGGCACAATGATGTATGTTGTGACAATGAATTAGCAAAGCATTTGAACGTTGCTGCTCTCCCACAAAATCATAGTCAATATAAATTATGCACATGCTAACCGACACACAACTGCTTCCAGTCAGTGTTTAAATGTTACATGTGAACCCTTTGTAATGTGAAATAAGCTGAGAATCTAGCTGTCTTGCTCTGTCTACAGAGAGGGGTGTTGCTGGTTGTGGTAATCTGCTCTAACAGCAGAGTAAACACACTCTTGTGGCATCTCGCTCTTCTTCTTTCCTCTTTTCACTTTCCTTGCGTTGAAATCCAGTGCTGCATAGTTCATTGCCTCTTCTTCGCCATTCTGCAAAAATCAAGGTCAAGTCTTAAGTGTAGAGTTGAACCACAAGTGTTAAGTTTGCTTTACAGTGATTTTATAGTGAGCTTTACACACTCTCTTTGATTCAAATTAAACTTGAGAATGTATTTGTATAGCACCATGTCACAGTATCATACAAAATGAAACAGCAGAAAAAAAAGTGAGACCCTTTCATGCATACATATACATAAAAACACAAACACGTACTGAGCAGAACAGTGCGTTTGATTTAAGAAAAAGCTCAAGTCAAAGGTCAGGTCTTTAGTTTGGCTTTAAAAAAGCACAGTGTTGGAGCAAGTCTAATATCAGCCGGCAAACTGCTGCAGTTGCATAAATACTGAAAGCCATCTCATGAGATTTTAAAAGATGCTCCAGGCACACGGAGGAGGTTTCCACCTGCTGGCTGGACTGTGGTTAAAAACTGACACCTTAAAAACAGAATTGCGTTAATCTTGCCTGCACATGACAAAAGCATGTGCGACTTTCTCTGGGTCACTTTGGGATAGAAACCCTCTGATTTCCAAAATGTTTCTGAGTTGGAAAAAGGTGGTGGTGATGTCGCTGATATGATCCTTAAAGCTGATCTCAATATGGTACCTCCAAGACTTTTGATCTGTTCACCGTGTTTTATTTTCTTGCATGTTATGAGTATATTATTATTTGTGTCTTATCTAGAAGATATAATAAATAAATAGAGAAAGAACAGGGAGAACATTTATCACTGTGCCTACTCAGTAAACAGGAAAACACACAGATACATATTTACCAGATTATTTGACTCATCCACAGTTGACTTTTCATGTCTGAGATGATGGGACACACTCATTGCTCCTGTTAAAATAATAAATAATAATAAACATGGGGGATTATTGCCAGACCAAACGTTCTTGTTCTAACAACAAAGTTATTTCATACATTCAGATCCTTTATTGTGGGATTTCAAAAAACCTTAACTGAAAGTAAAACGTGGGACCTACCTTTGCAATGTTCACAAGCTTTCCTTTGATGTAAATAGAAAATAAGGACGCCGATCACAGTCACACAGCAGGCCAGCAGTACTCCAAGTACAAGGACGACTGGGTCAAGTTCTGATCCTGAATCACAAACAGTTCCTAAGAGACATGAAGAATTTTTAAATTATGCAATTTTGGGAGAAATCATTTATTATTGGAGAATGGAAGACAAGTTTGGTCAAGAGAAGCTATTGCTAACCCAACTTTAAAAATACATACAATATAAAGGGAACTTATTTATTTCAGGTCTGACTTGACAGATAGTAACGATCACCGTCTCACTGATAAATGTACCTTGAAATGAACTAAAGCTATATGAAGTAATTGTCATTACTGAATGAGTTTCATTTCAGAAGGTCTCAAATGTTTGACACCAATGTGTTTTGGATTCAAAGACAAAAATGTATATGAGATTTGCAGCAAAAAAACCTACTTGTCTCCACTGTGGTTCCTTCACCAAACAGGATCTCTCCACATGTGGCCACAGCACAGTAGTAAGTCCCAGTATCAGAGGAGTTCTGTATAGTTTTGGACAGACTGTAGACACAACTTCTTTCCTCTTCTTCATCACTGCTGTTCCTGTGAGTGTAAATAACGCCTGGATGAAATCCTCCTGATCCAGCTCTGAACCAGTACACACTGTGTTCACCTGGACACTGGACTCTGTTTTCTTTGTTCTTGGAGAGAAGTGAACACTGGAGAGTCACTGAGCCGCCCGGCTGGACTGATGCTGTCTCTGGACTTTGCTTCACGATGACAGATTTCTGCTGATTACGATCTGCATGATTCAGTAACAAAGGTGTAAAAAAATTCATAATCTGAATTTTCTGTATGACTTTAAAACACAAGAGATCATTCAAATAGACACAATCACTGAGAGAAAAAGATATTTTACCTTTCACAGCCAAGAAGACGCCTTTACCAGAAACTCTGTGAATACGACCCTCCATTTAGACAGAAGTATGTTGCTTCATCCTCTTTGCTGACATTTCTGATGGTTAGAATATAATGAGCTTCGTCTTTTGTGAATGTGAAACGTGAACCTTTAAATTGTTCACTAATTGTTAATTTGCCATGTATTCCTGAAACAACTGTTTGAACCATATATCCAACAGACTGCTTATACCACTGAAATACTTTGCCGTCCTTCTCAGGAACTGGACATTGCAAAGTAACATTTCCATCCAACTTCAACCACAGTCAAAGAGATCTGATGAGAAACCTCTGCAGTTTGAATCAGAGCTGCAAGAAATAGACAAACAATAAAAGAGTTAGCACACAAGAGGACAAAACCAAAGAAGAATATGTAGTATTCACCATTTTCAGGAATTATTACATTATTATTATCATGTCGTCTTGTCTAATATGTATCACTATGTTTTCTCAAACATTGAAGTGAAAACAGCAGCTTGCAGTAGGATTTCTCTCACACTAGCTACAAAAAGCACTTACATGCTGTGCTAAGAATAATCAAAGCAGCCAGTCCTCCGATCATTGTGGTGCAGCACCCTCCTCTCACACTACTGATGTTTTCCCACCCTGATGAAGTTTTAGCCACAAAGTTATCAGTGTTTATGAAGCAGGTATCATCCCTGATTGGCTGAAATGTAGAATGTGAACTCCCTCTTATATTTAGCGAACATGTGATCCACCTTCACCTCAAAGGAAATCTACATGTACTTTCTTGTTTTTGTTGTTCTGGCAAACTATGTGTGTATTTCAGCATCATTATAAGGGGCAGTATTTTGATTTTAATTATAAAATGCTAACACACAGGTACATGTACACTGAAAACTGGTGATGCAATAAATATTATTGACTGGTTTCACACTATTATTGGTGTTAAAATGAAGAGAAATGTTGCAATGCAGGAAGAAGATGTCATGGCTGTAAACAATGTGGGTTCAAAAACACTCTTAGCTCTTTTACTTTCTGTGTTTGAAACAAGTGAGGCAAGTGAGTTTGTGTTGTTTTGTTTGTGTGAACTGTACAAAACTTGGCAGACTTTTAAAAAGGAGGAAAGGTGTTTGAGGGACAGTTGCAGGAGAAAGATGAGAGGTCAAGATCAATGATGACGTGGAGAACTCAGAGGTAAATATATGAGTGACAGAACTCTAATTATTGCATAATGTCATTAAAATAAAGCCTCTGCCATTTCATCAGCTCTTAAATCGACAGTCAGTAACATTTAAAAGAGATTGGCTTTAAAACTTTGAACCAAATACAACTTGCAGGTCCCTCCCCCTCTCTCTGTGGTGCCCTCCAGCTCACCTCCAAAGCTGCTCTGTGCAGATTATTTTATCTCATTCTTTCTTTTTAGCTTGATTATCTGTCTCATTTACTACTGTCAGGACATAATAATTGACAATTTTAGTAAATATGACTCAAAGTTTTTTCTTACCAGGTTACTTATATCTTCTTTACGAGAGTTGGATAAAGCTTTAATGTAACAACATTAATATGGAAATCACCTGCATGTTTCTTTTCTCATGTTTCTCATTACTTTTTGGTGTGTGTGTGCGATGTGTGTGTGTGTGTGTGTGTATGAGACAGAGAGATTAGCAGATAAACTGTCAGTGGTTTTGATCTGCTTTGTATCTGTCCAACACAACTACACACAGCTATAGAGCATTTCAAACAAAAAACACATACAAAGTGTTTCATGCTGAAGACACAATTAATCTCTTCTCTCCATCTTTCTGATCTCACTGCTCTTTGTAAAGGCCTTCTGCATGTCTGTCCTGAGAATCACAAGTGAAGCCACATACAGCAGCTCCACTGACAGACAGGCTGCGGCGGGCCGTTTCTCCGCCCTTTGACCAACCATCAAGCCTGTTTACTCAGAACAGACCTGACTCTGGGCTTCAACAGGATATGTAGTGAGAGAAGAGCTGCATGAGGCTTCAGCAGGCTAATTTTAGATGAACAAATTCAAATGATTGCTTTGTTTTTTCTCACTAGTTCATATGTTCATTTGAAGTACAAATATTGTCTATCTTCCACATGTTTTTAAAGATGCAACCACAGGCATCTACAACTGTTTACACCTGTGAGCTTAACAAAGATGTTTTTTATTTTAAAATGATGTATTTATTCATTCACCATCCATTTAAACAGGCTGACAGTCCATCACTTCATTAAGTGACTTTAATAAGAATAACAAGTTCATATAACTAACCGATGACAAAATATTTTAGCCATAATATGGCAAAATTAACATCACAGTTCAAAGTCCTCCTCTCAACAGAAAGACCTGGGCTTAGTCAGTTTTTAGCTCCTCCCCCTCTGACTGCAACAACCAGTGAAAAGCAAGAAACCCCAAAATAGTGCAATGAAAACGGTCATGCGATGCCTCTTTGTATTCACACTTTAGTCTTGAAGCTCGACCACAACAGTGCTTAAGTTTCCATCCTCATTTGTTTGTCAGTGGTGACTGTGAATGTGTGTTTATCTGTTTGTGTGTCAAAGTACAAAGCAGGACACATGAAAGTATTTACTGCAGTTCTTCTGTTTTAAAGTACATTTTACAGTTTCTTACTTTTCCTGTGTATATGTTTAACTGTGTGTGTATTATGAGTGCAGGGGCTGGACTCAGCACTGTGTCAGACAATCATTCATGTAACTGTTTGGTCATTGTTTGGTGTTGGAGGTAGTGTGAGAGTGTCGATCTGCTGCTGCCTTTCATCAGCCCTCTGAACTGAAGTGAAGCGAGTACAGAGGATGGATGATTTAACAGCCCAACGACTGTCTGCTGTCCTCTTCCTGCTGAAGTGAGTGACAGGCAGAGTGGGCGGGTCATCACTGATGATGTGGAGCATCTGGATTGGTTACACAATATTTAAGATGGCTTGTCTTTATGCATTGTCATAGAAAATGACCGAATGCATCTTTTTTATTTAAAATAAACACAAATCAAACACATGGATTAAATTCCTGTTTAACTGAAATCTACAGACATTGTTGAAGGATTTTAAAATTTTGATTTGGGGACATACAGTACAGTGGGCTCATACACTTTATTTATAGATACTACATCACACATAGAACTGCAGCCATAAAACAACAGGAAAACCCAAACTGATCTAATATAAGGCCGATAATGGTGGCTTTGATATATAAATAATAAATTGATTAAATGTTAAAGCTTAGAATTTGAGGGCCTCTCCTGCAGTGGTCCATCCATCTTCTAATCTGCTTATCCTGAGCACACACACACACACACACACACACACAGGGTCACAGGAGTGCTGGAGCTTGTCCCAGCTATCTTGGGTGAGAGGCAGGGGTACACCCTGGACTGGACACCAGTCAGTTGCAGGGCTAACATGACATTAAGGGACAGACAGACAAACACTCACACTCACACCTAGGGGGGATTTTTAGAGTTGTCAATTAACCTAACCTACATGTCTTTGGATTGTAGGAGGAAGCTGGAGTACCCAGAAAGAACCCACGCAGGCACAGGCCTCAACCAGGGATTGAATCCAGGATCCTCTTGCTGTGAGGTGACAGTGCTAACCACTACACCACTGTGCCACCCCCTGCAGTGGTCATTTACATCTAATAATGATGTTCAGTGTTTCAGTGTGTTACTGTGTCATTCACGTAGTAAGGTGAAAAGCTTTACTTCAACTTTAAAGGCCCTGCACACCCACACAGGTGTGTTCAAGTGTCCTGTCTGATTGGACTTCAGGGGGGACATTTGGTGAAGCTGGGTGGGTGAAACTCTTCGACCTTTTAGGACTAATGAAGGTTGATGTTGTCCTTCACTAACAGGCAGGTGAGATTATGTCAGATGCAGTTTGTACAAGCCCACGAAGTTCTGAGAAAGCCATCTGATTAAACTGCAAAAGTTAAAATGTCTGTGTGGGTGAACTTTGCATGTACAGGGTCTTTAATCATTGTTAATTTGTCATCATTAGATCTTCATCAAGTAGTTTAGTTGCCCAGTCTTAACTGTTGCTTATCCAGGCTGTAGAAAATGGCATTTTACATTTAAAATGATCACCACTGAATGTATCTATGATCTTCTTTTGATTTGATGGTGATTTGACTGGTTTTCTGCAGCAAACAGTGACATTAGTCAATCATTGCTGGACAGGGACGATATCCATGAATCTCTAAAAAGAGAAGCACCTGCTATCTATTTTAGGATTTCTACTAATCATGCTGTAAATATTGAGAAAATACAAAGAAGAAAGTGAACCACATTGTTTTGGATTACTGTTTTCACATTAAGATCAAATGATTTCTTGTGTTTCAGTGTCAGTTACAGAAACCCACCATGAAACAAAAACATGCTGTTGGTGTTGCTTTCATATTTTCACAGTGGAAAAATGTTATTATTTCCACTGTGGTCGTACAGAGAAACACAGATGTAGAGGCCAATCAGATTGCTCTGAAATTGTTCCCTCCCACTTTATGTGATTACATTAAGGCAAATCATCTTCTAATACGCTCAAACTAAACTGCAGTCTGAGGTGGAACAACCACAAAATGCTGATCCTGTTTTATTTACTGCTCATGCTCGGAGTGAGGGCGTAAGTATATAAAGTCAGAATTTTTTACTGATGTATTTTAAGAACACTGTCATTTTCTTCTTCACAAGGCATGTTTAAATCAATCTAAGCTGACAATCACTGCTCCATTTAATTTACTTTTAGGATGCACAAATGATCTGATCTTTGAGACGAGGACTGTTGGTGTTGGAGATGATGTGAGTCTGACGTGTACCCGCCAGTCATCTGGATATGAAGAAAACTTGTTTTGGATCAGGCTTGTTTCTGGACACTTCCCTGAAGTATTAGGAGGAACATTTTCCTTTGATTTTGACAGTCTTAATAAGACTCCTCGCATCACAGCAAAACAAGGAAAAGGATCATTTCTGCTGCATATTAATAAAACAGAGCGCAGCGATACTGGAGTTTTCTACTGTATAAAAGTGGATCGACTTGACATGACATTTTTGAATGGAGCTTTTCTGAGAATTAAAGGTAATTAAAATACTGCAAACACAAGTTTCACTTTCTTCAATCAACAAACTCACATCAAACATCATTTACAACAGCAGTTTACATTAAAAGTAGTGTACTTACAGTAGTACATGTTTCTATCATTTATAAGAAAGCGTTATAAATTCATATTTTTAATTACTTTTCATTCAATTGCATTTTTTTTTTGTTTTTTTTATCTACGTTGTATTTCTCAGGACCAGAGCCTGATATCACCACCATCGTTCAAAACTTTCCACCTGATCCAGTCCGTCCAGGAGACTCAGTGACTCTGCAGTGTTCAGTCCTCTCTGACTATGAGAACAAAACATGTCCAGGAGAACACAGTGTGTACTGGTTCAGAGCCGGATCAGACGGAGCCCATCCCACTTTCAATTTATGTCCAAAGAAACAACAGTGATCAATGTGAGAAGAGTCCTGAGGCTCACTCTCCACAGAAATGTGTCTACAACTTCTCCAAGAACGTCAGCTCCTCTGATGCTGGGACTTATCACTGTGCTGTGGCCACATGTGGGGAGATATTATTTGGAGATGGAAGAAAACTGGACATTCAAGGTAACTGTATTCTTGTTCTTTTAAATAGATAATTTCAACATATAAGTAATAAGTATCACTGATATAGAAAGTCCAATACAATTTATAGAGAAAAACTTAAAAATGATTCAACCATGAGGTGACATTGAACATCATTTACTTTTATTCATTGATTCTTCCTCTGATAATTTTCAGGAACCAGTTTTTGGTCACAGGAGGCCAAGACAGTTATTTTTCTGCTGTGTGCTGTTTTGGCTCTGAGTCTGATTGTTACATCCCTCCTCATTTACACCATCAAGGAGAACAAGTGTGATTGTTACAATGGTAAAGAAAGTTTCTCATAGTTTTCTATCCAACTGTATAAAATAATTACATCCTTATTTATTGAAATCTTTATGTATTTTTTTCTTAATTCAGCTGCTGTTGCCCTGCAGAAAAACAGCAGAGGTTAGAAAAGTCAACAGGTGAGGAATTTAAAGGAAGGATTATTTTGATCAAAAAGTTGGGAAGCTGTTTTAACTCTAACTCATCTCATTTATTTCCTCAGAGAGATGAGGACAGACGGGTTTATTCTGCTGTGGTCTTTGTCATGATGAAAACTGACAGTGAAGCAATAAAGGATGCAAAAGCAGCTGAGAGAGAGAGGATCTACGCTGCTGTCAAAGCTTTTGGGTTGGATCAGTGAGTTAAAAGGTCTGCTTGTCATCACTTGGTCCTGTATAATCTAGTTAATATCGATCTGTTCAGAGGATTTGTTACACAGAATTTTGTAAATATTTTAGATTATTTGAATCAAGGATTATCCATCCATTTGAAACTAGAAACAGAGTGACCACAGAGCCAACATGGACACAAGGTTCCAAATGATTAATATTGATTGAATATTTAATGAACCTTCAAACCTGAACAACTACTCATACTCACATTCACACCTCCAGGAAAGTTCTCCAATGAACTGAACCTTAATATCTTTGCACTGTAGGAGGAAATGCAGGCAGGCATGTAGAAAACGTGCAAACTCCACAAAGAAAGGCCACGACTGATCCAGAAGCTTCTTACTGAGAGCCAACAGTGCTGATATGTTTGAAATAAGTTGAAGTTGAAAAAAAAAGAAAGAAAGAAAAAAAAAATGCTGAGCTTTCAGTTATACTTTTTTCATTAAGTTAGTTTTACTGCTGTCACACTGATTCTTCTGCAACATTGCTGATTCATGTCCAAACTGTAACCTTTGATGCATGCCATTCCCATTTTTCTCCCCTTTACTTGTCATCTCTAGTTTTCTAATGACTAAAGACATAAAAAGAAACTTCTACTAACATGGATGGACATATCTGTATTTATCACTTAAAAAGGCTTAATATTTGGTTAGGGTTAGTAAGATTTGCTGGATTAAGAATACAACAATTAAAAACCTACTTGTTTCTACTGTAGTTCTTGGTCTCACAAGTTCAGATTACTGTCACTTCACTTCACTCTGTTTATATTCTTTACATTTCCATTTAGATTTGGAATTGCCAATGATTGTTTCCTGTAATTGCAATTGCATGAGACAATAAACATCTTGAATATAATGTTTTATCGAAAGTTTAAGTGACATCCTCTTCTTTTACTTACTTTACAGCTGTGGGTCAAAGACTTGAAAGGAATTATTGAACATTATTGTTGGACTTCTAAATTCAACTTGTAAATGATTACAGTTCAGAGATTCTGAGAAAAACGTTAAACGTTAAATGTTATTTAAGTAATTATTATAAAAGGAAATCTTAAGTATCACATTCATGTGTTCACTCTGTCAACTGTCAATCACCCAAACAAGGGTTAGCAATTTATCTGAGAAACATTTTTTGACATATTTATTGAAATTCTCTTTTCATCCTGACTGCTATCAACAAATCAAATGCATTGACAAAGAAGAGAGACAAATTCAGTATCTACATTCATTTTAGTAATGTTATGTGTTTTTGTGCACGCAAAAGAGACATGAGATAAATGTATAAAACCACTGATGATATCAATGCAGCAGTAGTGATCATCTAGAGAAAACTACTGATAATAATGAACTAACCTTTTGTGTTCGCAGTCTCACAGCACTTTGTAAACTTAACAAGCATAGCCAAATGCAAAAGTCAAACAGGCCATTTCTCCACCCTTTGACCAACCATCAAGACTGTTTACTCAGAACAGACCTGACTACAGGCTTCAAAAGGATATGTAGTGAGGTTAAAAGGTAGTTGCACATAGGGAAGAGCTGAAAGAGGCTTAGAAAGTTGATTATACTTTAATAAGCTAAACTGGTTGTTTAGTTTATGTTTGTTTGTGTTTAACAGTACACTTACTGATTTATTCAATTTGGATTTCTCATTCCTGTCCTAATGAGCACATCACAGAAGTCATTGGGAAAAAGTAACAGACATTTTAAATGATAAAGATGCTCATGGCCAACGTAACCCTCGGGTCATTTAGAGTTTCAGATTCACTTAAATTTCTATGGACTGGTGCCTGGATGGCTACCTTGCTTCAAAGCAAAGTTGTTAGCAGTGAGAGGAGGTCAGACTTACTTACTTAGCTGCTTTACATTTTGAAATAGTACAACTTCCAGGTCTTTCCTCCTCTGTGACCACTGTACTCAAGCTCACCTCCAAAGCTCCTCACAGCAGAGCAGCTTGGTCTGTTTCTTCCTTTTATCAAAATATGTTTAACTTATCGATACAAACTTAAAGATTAAAAGACGTTCACTGGTTCCTCCATGACTACTTCTGTCAGAGCAGCTGACAGTTACAGCAGTCAATCATGACGTCTCGCCCCCTGCCCACCACCACCTTTTTATTGCATCAAACAACTAATTAAAACCAAAGTTGTCAGAAAAATTAACACTTGTACATGCATCAATGTGACGAAGACAGCTTAATATGACAGAAACTACCTTTGTGAAAAATGTATGTCGCATCTGCTTAAAAGGGAGTTGGAGTTTATCAGCTATACTACAAGCAAAAAGACAAGGGTGACTTTTGGTGGGCTGTGACGTCGTCCATCTTGGTGGTGGGAGTGGGCTGAAGGGAGTGCTATGACATGATTTACAGTTCCCTGAGGATGAGTCTATAACAATAATTTAATACCTGGTGCTTGCCCCTCCCCCTCGAAGAAGTCTTCATGCAGATCTTGAAAACAGGAAACCATACAAAGGAAAAGAAAAGACCCGGCCTATAGAGGGTTACCATAATATTCTTAAAAACAAAATATACCTTTACATATAGCTAAATGCATATAAACACACGTATATACATCCATGTTCATTACAACATTGTTTCTCAATGATCATTATAACTATTCTTACTGTCCATCAAATGAACTGAACATATTTCTCAATATGAAACAAAATGGATGAACCAGTACTCTTCTGTTCATCTCTATTTTCCCTTTAACCGCCACTCACTCTCACAGAAAACACACAGAGTGAGGATAATGTAAATAAAACACCTTCATCCATCCATCCATCCATCCATTTTCATCCGCTTGATCCGGGACCGGGTCACGGAGGCAGCAGTCTGAGCAGAGATGCCCAGACTTTCCCTCACCCCAGACACTTCCTCCAGCTCTTCCGGGGGGACCCCGAGGCGTTCCCAGGCCAGCTGAGAGACATAGTCTCTCCAGCGTGTCCTGGGTCTTCCCCGGGGCCTCCTCCCTGGTGGGACATGCCTGGAACACCTCCCTAGGGAGGCGTCCAGGGGGCATCCGAAACAGATGCCCAAGCCACCTCAGCTGACTCCTCTCGATGTGAAGGAGCAGCAGCTGACCAAAACAGACCAAACAGCCCTTAGCAAAGGCCCCCGGACCCCATACTCGCATGGAGCACTCCCCACAGAATACCACGAGGGACACGGTCGAATGCCTTCTCCAGATCCACAAAGCACATGTGGACTGGTTGGGCAAACTCCCATAAACCCTCAAGCACCCTGTGGTCAGAGGGTATAGAGCTGGTCCAGTGTTCCACGACTGGGATGAAAACCGCATTGTTCCTCCTGAATCCGAGGTTCGACTATCAGGCCGAATTCTCCTCTCCAGTACCCTGGCGTAGACCTTCCTGGGAGGCTGAGAAGTGTGATCCCCCTGTAGTTGGAACACACTCTCCGGTCCCCCTTTTTAAAAAGAGGGACCACCACCCTGGTTTGCCACTCCAGAGGCACTGTCCCCAACCTCCATGCAATGTTGCAGAGGCGTGTCAGCCAAGACAGCCCCACAACATCCAGAGACTTGAGGTACTCAGGGCGGATCTCATCCACCCCCGGCGCCTTGCCACCGAGGTAGCTTGCGAACTACCTCAGTGACTTCGGCTTGGGTGATGGACGAGTCCACTTCAGAGTCCCCAGCCTCTGCTTCCCCATTGGAAGGCAAGTCGGTGGGATTGAGGAGATCCTCAAAGTATTTGAGGTCAACAGCTCCCCACCCACACTGTAAACAGTGTTGGCAGAGTACTGCTTCCCCCTTCTGAGGCGCCGGACGGTTTGCCAGAATCTCTTCGAGGCCGACCGATAGTCCTCCTCCATGGCCTCACCGAACTCCTCCCAGACCCGAGTTTTTGCCTCCAGGACCGCCCGGGCTGTGGCTTGCTTTGGCCTGCCGGTACCTGTCAACTGCGTCCAGCAGTCCCACAGGCCAACATGGTCCGACAGGACTCCTTCTTCAGCCTGACGGCATCCCTTACTTCCGGTGTCCATCCACCAGGGTTCGGGGGTTGCCGCCACGACAGGCACCAGAGACCTTGCGTCCACAACTTCGAACTGCCAGCGTCGACAATGGAGGCAGAGAACATGGTCCACTCGGACTCAATGTCCCCAGCCTCCCTCGGAATCTGTGAGAAGCTCTTCCGGAGGTGGGAGTTGAAGACCTCCCTGACAGAGGGCTCGGCCAGACGTTCCCAACAGACCCTCACAATACGTTTGGGTCTGCCAGGTCTGTCCAACTTCCTCCTCTGCCAGCGGATCCAACTCACCACCAGGTGGTGATCGGTTGACAGCTCAGCCCCTCTCTTTACCCGAGTGTCCAAGACATACGGCCGGAGATCAGATGAAATGACAACAAAATCGATCATCGACCTACCGGCCTAGGGTGTCCTGGTGCCACATGCACTGATGGACACCCTTACGCTCGAACGTGGTGTTTGTTATGGACAAACTGTGACTAGCACAGAAATCCAATAACAGAACACCGCTCGGGTTCAGATCGGGGAAGGCTGTTCCTCCCGATCACGCCCCTCCAGGTATCACTGTTGTTGCCCACGTGAGCGTTGAAGTCCCCCAGTAGAACAATGGAGTCTCCAGTCGGAAGCACTATCAAGTACCCCTCCCTGGGGACTCCAAGAAGGCCGAAGGTACTCTAAACTGCTGCTGTTCGGCCCGTAGGCACAAACAACAGCAAGAGACCTATGCCCCAACCTGAAGGCGCAGGGAAGCGACCCTCTGGTTCACCGGGGTGAACTCCAACACATGGCGGTTGAGCTGGGGTAGCTATAAGCAAGCCCACACCAGCTCACCGCCACCGCTCACCCTGGACAACTCCAGAGTAGTGGAGGATCCAACCCCTCAAGGAGCTGGGTTCCAGAGCCCAAGCTGTGCATGGAGGTGAGCCCGACTATCTCTAGCCGGTACCTCTCAACCTCCTGCACACTGAGCTCAGGCTCCTTCCCCCCCAGCGAGGTGACATTCCATGTCCCTATTGCCAGAGTTTTGGTCCAGGGATTGGGTCGTCGAGGCCCCCTGCCACGACTGCTACCCAAACCACATTGCACCGGCCCCTCATGGACCTTCCTGCGGGTGGTGAGCCTACTGGAACTTTTTTTAAGGCGGGCCCAAGTCGCCATTTTGGGCTGAGCCCGGCCGGGTCCTGTGGGCAAAGACCTGGCCAGGCCACCAGGCGCGCCTGCATGAGCCCCAGTCCCCAGGCCTGGCTCCAGGGTGGGGCCCCAATGTAACGCCAATTCGGGCCACGAATGGCGTTTAACGGTCACCTGAATGACTACCGCCCAGTAGCACTCACCTCCACCATCATGAAGTGCTTTGAGCGGATAGTCAAATACATTCATCACCTCCTCCAAAAAAAAACTCCCAGACTCACTGGACCCACTTTCAGTTTGCCTATAGGCCCAATAGGTCAACTGAAGATGCCATCGCCCTCACTCCTCCACACTGCCCTCTCCCACCTGGACCAGAGGGACACATATGTGAGAATGCTGTTCATTGACTACAGTTCAGCATTCAACATCCATTCGTGCCCTCCAAGCTCATCACCAAGCTCAGAGATCCTCAGGCTCAACAGCGCCCTCTGTGACTGGATCCTGAACTTCCTGATGGGCAGACCCCAGGCTGTGCGGATGGGCAGCACCACATCCTCCACCCTGACTCTGAACACCAGTGCTCCCCAGGGCTGTGTGCTCAGCCCTCTGCTGTACTCCCTGTTCACGCATGACTGCGTGGCCACCCACAGCTCCAACACCATCGTCAAATTTACTGACGACACGACCGTCATCGGCCTGATCACCGGCGATGATGAGACGGCCTATACAGAGAGGAGGTCACAGAGCCCTGACATCTTGGTCAACAACCTCCATCTCAATGTCAGCAAAACTAAGGAGCTGATAGTGGACTTCAGGAAGAGGCAGAGAGGAACATGTCCCCCTATTCATCAGCGTGACTACGGTGGAGAGAGTCAGCAGCTTCAGGTTCCTCGGGGTTCACATCAGCGAGGACCTCACCTGGACTCACCACACTGACAGCGGCTCTTCTTCCTCTGCAGGCTGCGGAGGCTCAACATGGACTCCAGGATCCTCTGCAGTTTCTACAGGTGTACTGTATAGAGAGTATCCTGAACTGTCTGCATCACCGCCTGGTACAGCAGCTGCACCGCCCTCAACCGTAAGACTCTACAGAGGGTGGTGAAAGCTGCTCAGCACATCACCAGGACGGAGCTGCCATCCATGGAGGACCTCTACACCCAGCGGTGTAGGAAGAAGGCCACCAAAATCATCGAGGACCCTGGTGAATTTTTATTACAGGTCACCCAGCCACAGACTGTTCTGCCCATAGTAACACCTTAACCTTGTCAAAGACACTTTTCTACCTCCACATGAATTAATCTGATCAGCAGCAACTGACTGAGCAAACACCAGGAGAGTGTGACATGATCTGTCTGAAACACCTGATTGGATGGTCAACAAACCTGTTTTATGTCCATCACCACAGGCAACACTCTTTAAATATTACAGTGTTGAAAGCTATACTGTAAGACTATAAAACAGCATTCATAAACCAAAGCAATTCTTACAAAAAATGATTAACTTCATTATTAGGAACCTCTAAAAAGGACTTTACAATGTAAAAACAGAAATAATTGACAGAGATTATTACTTTTTACAGTTGTATAACATATAAACAGATTTCTATTGAGAATTTCTGCAATAAAAATAAATATAATAAAAATAAAAATCTAATGATCAGTACCAGTGTGTGTGTGATGCAGTGCCATATTTCATCTTAAAGTCATAATTAGTGTTGTCATTTCTGAAACTATGCCAGCAAATGTTTTTAGCTTTAGCATTTTAGCTTCCTAATTTTACTCACTCTGAAGTTAACAAATTGTCTCTTATGTTGCATCCTACATCAAAACATTTAGAAACCATTAACACAACAGACCATTTGTTTGCAGCATCCCCTCTGACAGTGTTTACTGTAGGTGTCAGATTTAGAAACCAGCCATGAGAACCAAAGAAAACCATGAGATAACAAAAGCATGCTGTTGTTGTTGTTTCATGTGTTTTGTTGGAAAGTTTTGGTTGACATATTTCCGCTGTGGTAGTACAGTGAAATGCCAACCTAACGAGTGGCCAATCAGCATGTTCTAAAATTGTACCCTCCCACTTTATATGATTACATTTAGATGAATCATCTTCTAATACAGGTCTAAATTAACTTCAGTCTGTCGCGTGGAAAGAACAGAAAATGGTGATCATATTTTATATACTGCTGCTGCTCAGAGCTGGACGTGAGTATATGTAGAGAACTTTTTTCTCATTATATTTATTTCCAAAGCTCAGATGTTGCTGTAGATATAATGAATATAAAAGAAATATTGAATAATTAGTTTGGGAAGGTTAAGTGGCTTCAGTCTCTTACGGTAATATAGAGAAGAATATAGAATATAGACACATGTTTCTCTCTTGTTAATCACTGTTCTTTATTTCATTTATTTTCTCAGAATGCACAGATGATCACATCTTTGAGACAAAGACTGTTGGTGTTGGACAAAATGCGATTCTAACGTGTATCCACAATCCATCCAGGGGCACTTGAAAGTTTTTTTTGGATCAAGGTTGTTGCTGGAAGCTTACCCGAAGTCTTGGGAAAAGCATTCAGCTATAAGTATTGATGTTGTAAATAGGAACCCTCGCATTACTTCAAAAAGAGAGTCTGGAATATTTGTCCTGCATATTGCAAAAAACAGAGCTGGTGGATACTGCAATTCCAGGGACATAAAGTTTTTTTTGGATCTATTGTTTAAAATCACAAAAGAAGAGTCTGGAAGATTTGTCGTTTGCAAAAACAATATTACTTTTTTAAAATCACACCTTTACAATATTATTTTTTTGAAAGGAATATTTCTGCAAATCAAAGGTAAATGAGCAACAATGCAACACAGGCCTAAAATTCTTTAAAAGTATTAATATCTAAGTATTAAACCATTCAACTACAGTATTAATGTATTTTTAGTTTTCTTGAAACTGAAGAAAAATGTTTTAAATTTCTCAGGACCAGAGCCTGATATCACCGCCATCGTTCAAAACTTTCCACCTGATCCAGTCCGTCCAGGAGACTCAGTGACTCTGCAGTGTTCAGTCCTCTCTGACTATGAGAACAAAACATGTCCAGGAGAACACAGTGTGTACTGGTTCAGAGCCGGATCAGACGGAGCCCATCCCACTTTAATTTATGTCCAAAGAAACAACAGTGATCAATGTGAGAAGAGTCCTGAGGCTCACTCTCCACAGAAATGTGTCTACAACTTCTCCAAGAACGTCAGCTCCTCTGATGCTGGGACTTATCACTGTGCTGTGGCCACATGTGGGGAGATATTATTTGGAAATGGAGCAAGACTGGACACTGAAGGTAATGCATAATATTTCTATTTAATTGTGAAACTGTTCATCTTATCAAGTAACATAAATGTTTTATTCCTATTTCTTAACATTTTTAATTTGTGTCTTTTTATAATGTTTCAGTTGTCATCACATGTGACTCACAGAAAGACTATACAATTGTCTTTGTGGTGGGGTGCGCTTTCGCTATAAGTCTGATTGTTATAGCTGTCCTTGTTTATACCATCAGAAAATCCTGTGATTGTTGTAATGGTAAGAAACTTTACCCATATAGAAATCTGGTAAACAGAGGTTTGCCAAAATCTATCATTATTACATCCACATTTGTGCAACTTGCTTTAATAATCAATAAAAAAAATTATGTTGTTTTTTTCTTTTTAAGCTGCCACCTCTCTGCAAACAAATGCTGCAACAGTTAGTGGTGATCAGCTAAGGCAGCAGGTAAAGAATTTAAAGATGTAGTGGGAAAGTTTATCAGCAAAATGTTTCTGTTTACAAACATCGATAGTAAAATCTGCTTTCTCATTTTCAAGTTTGCACTTTGTTTCCTCAGAGAAATGAGGAGTCTTTGGTTTATTCAACACCAAACTTTACCAGGAGGAAAGCTGACAAAGCAGAGAGGAGGAACGCAACAGCAAAGGAAGAGACAGTCTACACTGATGTCAGGGCCTTTGTGATAGATTAACAAGAAACAACGGATTCACTAATTGATGCCAACATAATTTCAGTGCGGGGGTCAGATTGGAGGAAAGTTTCTTCTATCATCATGTCCATAGAGCAGTAAATCTGTTGTTAATAATAATCTTAATGTGTTATTCATTTTGCTTTTTCTTTATTGTTTTTGTTGTTAACATGATTTGGATCTCTCTTTTTAACTATGCTAAATAAATAAAACATGATGTCTTTTCCTGTAATAAACTGGTGCAGCATGATGTTATCTGTAACTGTACAAAATAAACTTTGGTTGTTCTAGAGATTTCCAGATTTATCATTTAAAGTAATGAGCTGAATTACCTAAAAAAGATCCCTTCAATACTAAACACTCCTTTATCACTTATGACCCATTAGGAGTGTGTGACTTGCCCTCTGTCTATATTAGTTTTTTTTATTATTTTGATGTGTTTAGGTTTCTGGGTAACAACATTTTAGCACTTGTGTGTAGGTTGGGAGGATGTGACTAAGGTATATAATATCTACCTATGAACCTATTTCTACATAAAAGATGTGCTTAATGTATTTAACAGTCAGAATACCAACAACAGTTCTTAGATTTTAATTTCAGACAAAGTAGAAAAAAACATAACTGTCTTCAATAAAATGCACAATTATTAGACTATCTTCATGACAGAAAGCATGATTTGCTCTCTTGGAGCTATAATAATCACAAATTTCCAGACTGGTGCAATTGTCTTACGCTCATTTCTTTGAATTAAAAACAACTGTAAAAAACTGTATTGGTAGAAAAATACAAAGATTATACAGGCAAAATAAGCCTCTTTCAGCACAAGTTACAGAAAATTTTGGTCATATGCCTCCATCCCAGAAATGGAAAGTTATTGTGACGCGTCACATCCAGTGTTTTATTTCTGTGAATGTAGTGACCAATTGCTAGATCATAAGTGCATGACATCACCAGACCCACATGAGCCGTGGAGGAGTGGCTAACTTGTTGTCTTTACAAACCACAACCAATAAATCCTACTCATTATACCTTTATATAATCTAAGTAACAACTTTACAGAGATTTTAGAGGCCTACTGTGTGAATTTCTGTTGTAACATTTGATTTTGTTTCTGCAAGCAAGAAAATTACTTAATAATAATGTGAATTTCCCCCTTTAAAAGATTTTCTTTTTTATTTATTATGATAGGAGATGCAGTTGCTCCATATCCATTTTTATGTCAAAAAATACTTGAAGCAAGCACAGGTTGACAAAACAAATTCTGGCACATGAAGTATGTTGTGACAATGAATTAGCAAAGCATTTGAACGTTGCTGCCCTCCCACAAAATCATAGTCAATATAAATTATGCACATGCTAACCGACACACAACTGCTTCCAGTCAGTGTTTAAATATTACATGTGAACCCTTTATAATGTGAAATAAGCTGAGAATCTAGCAGTCTTGCTCTGTCTACAGAGAGGGGTGTTGCTGGTTGTGGTAATCTGCTCTAAGAGCAGAGTAAACACACTCTTGTGGCGCCTCGCTCTTCTTCTTTCCTCTTTTCACTTTCCTTGCGTTGAAATCCAGTGCTGCATAGTTTATTGCCTCTTCTTCACCATTCTGCAAAAATCAAGGTCAAGTCTTAAGTGTAGAGTTGAACCATAAGTGTTAAGTTTGCTTTACAGTGATTTTATAGTGAGCTTTACACACTCTCTTTGATTCAAATTAAACTTGAGAATTTATTTGTATAGCACCATGTCACAGTATCATACAAAATGAAACAGCAGAAAAAAAGTGAGACCCTTTCATGCATACATATACATAAAAACACAAACACGTACTGAGCAAACAGTGCGTTTGTTTAAGAAAAAGCTCAAGTCAAAGGTCAGGTCTTTAGTTTGGCTTTTAAAAAAGCACAGTGTTGGAGCAAGTCTAACATCAGCCGGCAAACTGCTGCAGTTGCATAAATACTGAAAGCCATCTCATGAGATTTTAAAAGATGCTCCAGGCACACGGAGGAGGTTTCCACCTGCTGGCTGGACTGTGGTTAAAAACTGACACCTTAAAAACAGAACTGTGTTAATCTTGCCTGCACATGACAAACGCATGTGCGACTTTCTCAGTGGTCACTTTGGGATAGAAACCCTCTGATTTCCAAAATGTTTCTGAGTTGGAAAAAGGTGGTGGTGATGTCGCTGATATGATCCTTAAAGCTGATCTCACTATGGTACCTCCAAGACTTTTGATCTGTTCACCGTGTTTTATTTTCTTGCATGTTATGAGTATATTATTATTTGTGTCTTATCTAGAGGATATAATAAATAAATAGAGAAAGAACAGGGAGAACATTTATCACTGCGTCTGGTCAGTAAACAGGAAAACACAGATACTGTACATATTTACCAGATTATTTGACTCATCCACATTTGACTTTTCATGTCCGAGATGATGGGACACACTCATTGCTCCTGTTAAAATAATAAATAATAATCAAACATGGGGGATTATTGCCAGACCAAACGTTCTTGTTCTAATAACAAAGTTATTTCATACGTTCAGACCTTTATTGTGGGATTTCAAAAAGCCTAACTGAAAGTAAAACGTGGACCTGCCTTTGCAATGTTCACAAGCTTTCCTTCGATGTAAATAGAAAATAAGGACGCCGATCACAGTCACACAGCAGGCCAGCAGTACTCCAAGTACAAGGATGACTGGGTCCAGTTCTGATCCTGAATCACAAACAGTTCCTAAGAGACATGAAGACTTTATAAATTATGCAATTTTGGGTGAAATCATTTATTATTGGAGAATGGAAGACAAGTTTGGTCAACAGGAGCAATTGCTGACCTAACGTTAAAAATACAGCTTTATAAAAAGAGGAACTTTTTTTATTTCAGGTCTGACTTGACAGATAATAACGATCACCGTCTCACTGATAAATGTACCTTGAAATTAACTAAGGCTATATGAAGTAATTGTCATTACTGAATGAGTTTCATTTCAAAAGGTCTCAAATGTTTGACACTGATGTGTTTTGGGTTCAAAGACAAAAATTTATATGAGATTTGCAGCAAAAACCTAATTGTCTCCACTGTGGTTCCTTCACCAAACAGGATCTCTCCACATGTGGCCACAGCACAGTAGTAAGTCCCAGTATCAGAGGAGTTCTGTATAGTTTTGGACAGACTGTAGACACAAATTATTTTCCTCTTCTTCATCACTGCTGTTCCTGTGAGTGTAAATAACGCCTGGATGAAATCCTCCTGATCCAGCTCTGAACCAGTACACACTGTGTTCACCTGGACACTGGACTCTGTTTTCTTTGTTCTTGGAGAGAAGTGAACACTGGAGAGTCACTGAGCCGCCCGGCTGGACTGATGCTGTCTCTGGACTTTGCTTCACGATGACAGATTTCTGCTGATTACGATCTGCATGATTCAGTAACAAAGGTGTAAAACAAATCATTATCTGAATTTTCTGTATGACTTTAAAACACAAGAGATCATTCAAGAAAAAGAAAAAGATAGTTTACCTTTCACAGCCAAGAAGATGCCTTTACCAGAACTCTGTGAATACGAACCCTCCATTTAGACAGAAGTATGTTGCTTCATCCTCTTTGCTGACATTTCTGATGGTTAGAATATAATGAGCTTTGTCTGTTGTGATGTGATGTGAATTGTGAACCATTTAAATTGTTCACTAATTGTTAAATGACCATATACTTCTTTAACGACAGTTTGAACCATATATCCAACAGACTGCTTATACCACTCAAATATTTTGCAGTCCTTCTCTAAAACTGGACAATGCAAAGTAACATTTCCACCAACTTCAACCACAGTCAAAGAGATCTGATGAGAAACCTCTGCAGTTTGAATCACAGCTGCAAAAAAGAGACAAACAATAACAAGGTTAGTACACAAGAGGACAAAACCAAAGAAGAATATGTAGTTTACCAATGCCAGGATTATTACATTATTATTATCATGTCATCTTGTCTAATATGTATCACTGTGTTTTCACAAACAGTGAAGTAAAAACAGCAGCTTGCAGTAGGATTTCTCTCACACTTGCTACAAAAAGCACTTACATGCTGTGCTAAGAACAATCAAAGCAGCCAGTCCTCCGATCATTGTGGTGCAGCACCCTCCTCTCACACTACTGATGTTTTCCCACCCTGATGAAGTTTTAGCCACAAAGTTATCAGTGTTTATGAAGCACGGTATCATCCTGATTGGCTGAAATGTATAATGTGAACTCCCTCTTATATTTAGCGAAACATGTGATCCACCTTCACCTCAAAGGAAATCTACATGTACTTTGTTGTTTTTGTTGTTGTTCTGACAAACTATGTGTGTATTTCAGCATCACTAATAAGGGCAGTATTTTGATTTTAACTATAAAATGCTAACACACAGGGATACATGTACACTGAAAACTGGTGACGCAATACATATTTTCGACTGGTTTCACACTATTATTGGTGTTAAAATGAAAAGAAACATCGCAATGCAGGAAGAAGACGTCATGGCTGTAAACAATGTGGGTTCAAAAACACTCTTAGCTTTTTTACTTTCTGTGTTTGAAACAAGTGAGGCAAGTGAGTTTGTGTTGTTTTGTTTGTGTGAACTGTACAAAACTTGGCAGACTTTTAAAAGGTGTTCAAATCAACACTTAAAGGAGGAAAGGTGTTTGAGGGACAGTTGCAGGAGAAAGATGAGAGGTCAAGATCAATGATGACGTGGAGAACTCAGAGGTAAATATATGAGTGAGAGAAGTCTAATTATTGCATAATGTCATTAAAATAAAGCTCTGCCATTTCATCAGCTCTTAAATCGACAGTCAGTAACATTTAAAAGAGATTGGCTTGAAAACTTGAACCAATACAACTTGCAGGTCCCTCCCCCTCTCTCTGTGGTGCCCTCCAGCTCACCTCCAAAGCTGCTCTGTGCAGATTATTTTATCTCATTCTTTCTTTTTAGCTTGATTATCTGTCTCATTTACTACTGTCAGTACATAATAATTGACAGTTTTAGTAAATATGACTCAAAGTTATGTAACCAGGTTACTTATGTCTGCTTTAAGAGATTTGAGCAAAGTGACGAAACAACATTAATATGGAAATCACCTGCATTTTTCTTTTCTCATGTTTGTCATTACTTTCTGGAGTGTGTGCGTGCATGTGTGTGTCTGTGAGTGTGTGTGTGTGTGTGTGTGTGTGTGTGAGTGAGAGAGAGAGAGAGATTAGCAGATAAACTGTCAGTGGTTTTGTGATCTGCTTTGTATCTGTCCAACACAACTACACACAGCTATAGAGCACGGCAAACAAAAAACACATACAAAGTGTTTCATGCTGAAGACACAATTAATCTTTCTTCTCTCCATCTTTCTGATCTCACTGCTCTTTGTAAAGGCCTTCTGCATGTCTGTCCTGAGAACCACAAGTGAAGCCACATACAGCAGCTCCACTGACAGACAGGCTGCGGCGGGCCGTTTCTCCGCCCTTTGACCAACCATCAAGCCTGTTTACTCAGAACAGACCTGACTCTGGGCTTCAACAGGATATGTAGTGAGAGAAGAGCTGCATGAGGCTTCAGCAGGCTAATTTTAGATGAACAAATTCAAACATGATTGCTTTGTTTTTTCTCACTAGTTCATATGTTCATTTGAAGTACAAATATTGTCTATCTTCCACATGTTTTTAAAGATGCAACCACAGGCATCTACAACTGTTTACACCTGTGAGCTTAACATTTCAAAGATGTTTTTTTTATTTTAAAGTGATGTATTGATTCATTCACCATCCATTTAAACAGGCTGACAGTCCATCACTTCATTAAGTGACTTTAATAAGGATGACAAAATATTTTAGCCATAATATGTCAAAATTAACATCACAGTTCAAAGTCCTCCTCTCAACAGAAAGACCTGGGCTTAGTCAGTTTTTAGCTCCTCCCCCTCTGACTGCAACAACCAGTGAAAAGCAGCAAACTGCGAAAAAAGTAAAAGGGAAAATGGTTACCATATACTCATCTTGTACCTTTCACCTAACTCTGTATGTTGTTGTGATATTAGTAGTAGTATTATAGTATTATTCCACTTGCCTTTCTAAACTAAATCAAACAGCAGTCAAGCCCGACTTCCTGAGGTTAAAACAGAGTGAGAAAGCCTCTTTGTATTCACACTTTAGTTTGAAGCTCGACCACAACAGTGCTTAAGTTTCCATCCTCATTTGTTTGTCAGTGGTGACTGTGAATGTGTGTTTATCTGTTTGTGTGTCAAAGCAAGACACACAAATAATCTACTGCAGTGCTTCTCTGTTGAATTAAATTTACACTTTGTTAGTTTTACAGCGTAAATATTCACACAACACAAACTCTAAATCACCTCCAGGTGACCGTGTTACTGTGATACTGTGAGAGTGTCGATCTGCTGCTGCCTTTCATCAGCCCTCTGAACTGAAGTGAAGCGAGTACAGAGGATGGATGATTTAACAGCCCAACGACTGTCTGCTGTCCTCTTCCTGCTGAAGTGAGTGACAGGCAGAGTGGGCGGGTCATCACTGATGATGTGGAGCATCTGGATTGGTCACACAATATTTAAGATGGCTCCTCTGTGGCAAATGGCCGAATGCATCTTTTTTATTTAAAATAAACACAAATTAAACACATGGATTAAATTCATGTTTAAATGAAATCTACAGACATTGTTTAAGGATTTTAAATTTTGATTTGGGGACATACAGTACAGTGGGCCCATACACTTTATTTATAGATACTACATCACACATAGAACTGCAGCTATAAAACAACAGGAAAACCCAAACTGTTCTAATATAAGACCAATAATGGTGGCTTTGATATATAAATAATAAATTGATTAAATGTTAAAGCTTAGACTCAGGGAATTTGAGGGCCTCTCGAAGGCCTGCACAACCCACACAGGTGTGTTCAAGTATCCTGTCTGATTGAACTTTTAGTCGGGGGACATTTGTTGAAGCTGGGTGGGTGAAACTATACATCCTTTTAGGAGTGATGCACTAACAGGTGCAACAAAATAAGAAGACAGGTGAGATTATGTCAGTCAAATGCAATTTGTGCACACCCACACAGTTCTGATCAAACTGCAAGTTAAAACGTCTGTGTGGGTGAACTTTGGGTGTACAGGTCTTTAATGATCATTACTGTCATGCTTCGTTCAATGTCTTGGTTGTGTTCTTGTTTTGTTTAAGTTTTGTATGTCACGTTTCTGTTTCCTTGTTCTGGCGTGTCATGTTTTATTTTGAAATCAACTCTCCCTCATGTTTCAGGTCCCTTTACTTCCTGCCTGCCATTGTGTTTTCCCGCCTGTCTGATTGTCTGCCCCGCCCTGATTATTTCCACCTGTTGCCCCTTTCCTCATGTGTATATATAGTCTGCGTCTTCCCCTGTCTCGTTGCCAGATCGTCAGATGTTGCCAAGTGTATCTTCATGTGTCAGATGTTTCCAGATCGTCAAGTGTTTCGTCAGGTGTTGCTTCATGTGTCATGTGCGTTTCCTTCTCAAGAGCACTTCTGAGATCCAGCCACCACCAAGTCTTTGTAAGATCACTTTATTAAAACCTCAAAACCATTCGTTGCCGTGAGTCGTGTCCTGCATTTGGGTTCTCCTGTCTGGTTTAAAGAGCGCAACAATTACTTTGGCATCATTAGATCAGTGACATTAGTCAATCATGCTGGATAGGGACAATAGCCATGAATCTCTAAAAAGAGAAGCACCTGCTATTTATTTTAGGATTTCTGCAAATATTGTGAAAATACAAAGGAAAAAGTGAACCACATTGTTTTGAATTACAGTTTCAGTGATCAGTTAAGTGTCAGTTACAGAAACCCACCATGAAACAAAAAAATGCTGTTGGTGTTCTTTCATGTGTTCATGTTGGAAAAATGTTGTTATTATTTCCACTGTGGTCGTACAGTGAAACACTGACGTGACAAGAGTCCAATCAGATTGCTCTGAAATTGTTCCCTCCCACTTTATGTGATTACATTAAGGCAAATCATCTTCTAATATGCTCAAAATAAACTGCAGTCTGAGGTGGAATAACCACAAAATGCTCATCCGTGTTTTATTTACTGCTCATGCTCGGAGTGGGGCATAAGTATATAAAGTCAGATATTTTACAGATGTATTTTAAGAACACTGTCATTTTCTTCTTCACAAGGCATGTTTAAATCAATCTAAGCTGATAATCACTGCTTCCATTTAATTTATTTTTAGGATGCACAAATGATCTGATCTTTGAGACGAGGACTGTTGGTGTTGGAGATGATGTGAGTCTGACGTGTACCCGCTAGTCATCTGCATATGAAGAAAACTTGTTTTGGATCAGGCTTGTTTCTGGACACTTCCCTGAAGTATTAGGAGGAACATTTTCCTTTGATTTTGACAGCCTTAATAAAGACTCCTCGCATTACAGCAAAACAAGGAAAAGGATCATTTCTGCTGCATATTAATAAATACTGGAGATTACTATTGTATAAAAGTGGATCCACTTCCATCCATCCATCCATTTTCATCCACTTGATCCGGGACCGGGTCGTCGGAGGAAGCAGTCTGAGCAGAGATGCCCAGACTTCCCTCACCCCAGACACTTCCTCCAGCTCTTCCGGGGGGACCCCGAGGCGTTCCCAGGCCAGCTGAGAGACATAGTCTCTCCAGCGTGTCCTGGGTCTTCCCCGAGGGCCTCCTCCCGGTGGGACATGCCTGGAACAGCCTCCCTAGGGAGGCGTTCCAGGGGGCATCCGAAACAGATGCCCAAGCCACCTCAGCTGACTCCTCTCGATGTGAAGGAGCAGCGGCTCTACTCCGAGCTCCACCTGAGTGAATGAGCTTCTCACTCCATCTCTAAGGGAGCGCCCAGCCACCCTGCATGGAGGAAACTCATTTTGGCAACTTGTATCCGTGATCTTGTCCTTTCGGTCATTACCCAAAGTTCATGACCATAGGTGAGGGTGGGAACATGTAGATTGATCCGGTAAATCGAGAGCTTCGCCTTTCGACTCAGCTCCTTCTTCACCACGATGACGGTCCGGTACACCGACCGCATAACTAACTGTGGACGCTGCACCAATCTGCCTGTCAATCTCACGCTCCATCTTTCCCTCACTCGTGAACAAGACCCTGAGATACTTGAACTCCTCCACTTGAGGCAGGACCTCTCCACCCACCTGGAGAGGGCACGCCACCCTTTTCCGGTCGAGAACCATGGCCTCGGATTTGGAGGTGCTGATTCTCATCCCAGCCGCTTCACACTCGGCTGCAAACCGCTCCAGTACATGCTGAAGGTCCTGGCTTGATGAAGCCAACAGGACAACATCATCTGCAAAAAGCAGAGATAAAATCCTGTGGTTCCCAAACTGGACTCCCTCCGGCCCCTGGCTACGCCTAGAAATCCTGTCCATAAAGATTATGAACAGGACCGGTGACAAAGGGCAGCCCTGCCGGAGTCCAACATGCACTGGCAACAGGTCTGACTTACTTACTGCCGAGCAATGCAGAACCAAGCTCCTGCTCCGGTCGTGTACAGAGACCAAACAGCCCTTAGCAAAGGCCCCTGGACCCCATACTCACGGAGCACACCCCACAGAATACCATGAGGGACACAGGTCGAATGCCTTCTCCAGATCCACAAGCCAAGACAGCCCCACAACATCCAGAGACTTGAGGTACTCAGGGCGGATCTCATCCACTCCCCGGCGCCTTGCCACAGAGGAGCTTGCAAATTACCTTAGTGACTTCGGCTTGGGTGATGGAAGAGTCCACCTCAGAAGTACCCCAGCCTCCGCTTCCTCATTGGAAGGCAAGTCGGTGGGATTGAGGAGATCCTCGAAGTATTTCTTCCACCGTCCGACAATGTCCCCAGTTGAGGTTAACAGCTCCCCACCCGCACTGTAAACAGTGTTGGCAGAGTACTGCTTCCCCCTTCTGAGGCGCTTGGACGGTTTGCCATAATAGAATCTCTTCTTCGAGGCCGACCGATAGTCCTCCTCCATGGCCTCTCACCGAACTCCTCCCAGACCCGAGTTTTTGCCTCCAGGACCATCAGGGCTGCAGCTTGCTTGGCCTGCTGGTACCTGTCAACTGCGTCAGGAGTCCTACAGGCCAACATGGTCCGATAGGTACTCCTTCTTCAGCCTGACAGGCATCCCTTACTTCCGGTGTCCACCACCGGGTTCGGAGGTTGCCGTCTCACGACAGGCACCAGAGACCTTGGGTCCACAACTTCAAACTGCCACGTCAACAGTGGAGGCAGAAAACATGGTCCACTCGGACTCAATGTCCCCAGCCTCCCTCGGAATCTGTGAGAAGCTCTTCCGGAGGTGGGAGTTGAAGACCTCCCTGACAGAGGGCTCGGCCAGACGTTCCCAACAGACCCTCACAATAAGTTTGGGTCTGCCAGGTCTGTCCAACTTCCTCCTCTGCCAGCAGGATCCAACTCACCACCAGGTGGTGATCGGTTGACAGCTCAGCCCCTCTCTTTACCCGAGTGTCCAAGACATACGGCCGGAGATCAGATGAAACGACAACTAAAGTTGATCATCGACTTCCGGCCTAGGGTGTCCTGGTGCCACGTGCACTGATGGACACCCTTATGCTCGAACATGGTGTTCGTTATGGACAAACTGTGACTAGCACAGAAGTCCTCGTCCTCTCAGCCTGCAGTGAGCCCCAGCAGGCTCCAGGGTGGGGCCCTGGTAACGCCAATCCAGGGCAACGTAACAGTCCTTGTTGGTCTACTGTTCATGATGGGCTTGTGAACCGCTCTTAGTCTGGCCCTGCTCAGTCTCTCACCTCACCTAGGACCTGTTTGCCATGGGAGACACCTACCAGGGGCTGTAATGCCTCCCGACAACATAGCTCCTAGGATCATTCAGGCACACAAACCCCTCCACCACAGTAAGGTGGCGGTTCAAGGAGGGGAAACACCTTCATATGAACTTTTTTTTAATACATGAAATTAACGCCTTTTTGCTCCGTATTAATATAGCATATGCACATTTTAACTCCATTTATGAGACTAATATCAGTAAAGTTTACTCACCAGAGGCTCAAGCATCATACACACACACACACACACACACACACACAGTCTAGCACAATACAGATCACACGGCTCTCATCAGTCCAGGTTCCGCTTTTGAAACAGGGACACGGGAGTTCAGCAAAGTGTAATTTCACAAATGTAATTTAGCGAAGTTCATGTGGCTTGTTTAAGCTAGCGCCATGGCTGCTAATAAACACAACTCACGTTCTCCCTCATTTCCTTTACAGAACACACGGTCCGCTAATCAATCCACGAAAAAAAAAGTTTCGCTCTCTGCGGCGATGGTAACAGTGACAAAGAAGTTGAAATATCTTGCTCTCTTACACAAAAAAAAACAATAATATCTGCAGTGAAAAGTTAGCATGAAGCCACCTCGACGTCCGAAGCGTCAAAAGCCCTGGGTTAACGGAGAAGTCCGTGCCAAACTTAAAGCACGGACAGACGCCTACAACTCAGGTGATTTGGAGGAGTACAGGAAGTCCAGGTACGCGGCTCCGGAGAGCCATCAGCAGCACAAAGAGACAGTACAGAGACAAAGTTGAATCTCACTACCACCAGGAGCATGTGGGCCGGATTAAAAACTCTTACAGACTACAAAAGGAAGATCATCAGCAGTGCTGAGGTGATGTCTGCATCTCTGCCTGACAAGCTGAACACTTTTTATGACTCCTTTGAGAGCACCTCTCCAGCTGTGGAGGTGCAAAAGGCTCAGGAGGACCACTGCCCACCTGTGATATCCAGGGCAGATGTGTGTAGAGCTTTTAAACGGATTTAACTAACGGATGAACTTCCTGACTGAGAGACCCCAGGCTGTGCGGATGGGCAGCACCACATCCTCCACCCTGACTCTGAACACTAGGCGCTCCCCCAGGGCTGTGTGCTCAGCCCTCTGCTGTACTCCCTGTTCACACATGACTGCGTGGCCACCCACAGCTCCAACACCATCGTCAAATTTACTGACGACACGACCGTCATCGGCCTGATCACCGGCGATGATGAGACGGCCTATAGAGAGGAGGTCAGAGCCCTGACATCTTGGTCAGGACAACAACTCCATCTCAATGTCAGCAAAACTAAGGAGCTGATAGTGGACTTCAGGAGGAGGCAGAGAGAGAGAACACGTCCCCCCTATTCCATCAACGGGACTACGGTGGAGAGAGTCAGCAGCTTCAGGTTCCTCGGGGTTCACATCAGCGAGGACCTCACCTGGACTCACCACACTGACAGCGGCTCTTCTTCCTCTGCAGGCTGCGGAGGCTCAACATGGACTCCAAGGATCCTCTGCAGCTTCTACAGGTGACCCATAGAGAGCATCCTGACTGGCTGCATCACCGCCTGGTACAGCAGCTGCACCGCCCTCAACTGCTTAATTTGAGCCCGAACCACCAGGCTCAGGGAAGCTTCATCCCACAGGCCATAAGACTCTTGAACTCTGTTTCACAGCTCCACCACTTTATAATCAGCTCCATCACTTCTATTGTATATATTTTTGTATAGATTTTTCTATTGTATAGATTTTATTGTATATATCTGTTAGCTTGTATAATACTTAGTTTATATTATAGTTTATAGTATAATTTAATTTGTATAACTTATATTTTACAGGTCTTTATTTATTTTATTACTCCAGTTTATTATTTATTTTAAATTTTATTTTATATTTTTATTTCTTCTATCTATTTTTTCTTGTTGAGTGTCTCTATTCTCATTAATAGCATTGTTTGGGGAGCCTGGGCTTTAAGAATTTTATTACCAATGATTGCTGATGTAAATTGTTGTGTAATGACAATAAATTCTTGAAATCTCTTTAGTCGCCAAATGTTAACTGCTTGCCCATAGTGAACGCCTTAACCTTGTCAAAGACACTTTTCTACCTCCGCATGAATTAATCTGATCAGCAGCAACTGACTGAGCAAACACCAGGACAGTGTGACATGATCTGTCTGACAACACCTGATTGGATGGTCAACAAACCTGTTTTATGTCCATCACCACAGGCAACACTCTTTAAATATTACAGTGTTGAAAGCTATACTGTAAGACTATAAAACAGCATTCATAAACCAAAGCAATTCTTACAAAAAATGACTTAACTTCATTATTAGGAACCTCTAAAAAGGACTTCACAATGTAAAAACAGAAATAATTGACAAAGCTTATTACTTTTTACAGTTGTATAACATATAAACAGATTTATATTGAGAATTTCTGCAATAAGCCATCTAATGATCAGTACCAGCGTGTGTGTGATGCAGTACCATATTTCATCTTAAAGTCATAATTAGTGTTGTCATTTCTGAAACTATGCCAGCAAATGTTTTTAGCTTTAGTGTTTTAGCTTCCCAATTTTAATCATTCTGAAGTTAACAAATTGTCTCTTATGTTGCATCCTACATCAAAACATTTAGAAACCGTTAACACAGCAGATCATTTGTTTGCAGCATCCCCTCTGACAGTGTTTACTGTAGGTGTCAGATTTAGAAACCAGCCATGAGAACCAAAGAAAACCATGAGATAACAAAAGCGTGCTGTTGTTGTTGTTTCATGTGTTTTGTTGGAAACTTTTGGTTGACATATTTCCGCTGTGGTAGTACAGTGAAATGCCATCATAACGAGTGGCCAATCAGCATGTTCTAAAATTGTACCCTCCCACTTTATATGATTACATTTAGATGAATCATCTTCTAATACAGTCTGAAATTAACTTCAGTCTGTCGCGTGGAAAGAACAGAAAATGGTGATCATATTTTATATACTGCTGCTGCTCAGAGCTGGACGTGAGTATATGTAGAGAGCTCAGATGTGCTGTAGATATACTTCAGTCTCTTACGGTAATATAGAGAAGAATATAGAATATAGACACGTTTCTCTCTTGTTAATCACTGTTCTTTGTTTCATTTATTTTCTCAGGATGCACAGATGATCACATCTTTGAGACAAAGACTGTTGGTGTTGGACAAAATGCGACTCTAACATGTATCCACAATCCATCTGGGGACATTGAAAGTTTTTTTTGGATCAAGGTTGCTTGCTGGAAGCTTACCCGAAGTCTCGGGAAGCGCATTCAGCTTTGAGTTTGACGTTGTGAATAGGAACCCTCGCATTACTTCAAAAAGAAGAGTCTGGAATATTTGTCCTGCATATTGCAAAAAACAGAGCTGGTGGATACTGCAATTTACTATTGTTTAAAATTACAACGTTTCAATATTTCTTTTTTGAAAGGAATATTTCTGCAAATCAAAGGTAAATGAGCAAAAATGCAACACAGGCCTAAAATTCTTTAAAAGTATTAATATCTAAGTATTAAACCATTCAACTACAGTATTAATGTATTTTTAGTTTCTTGAAACTGAAGAAAAATGTGTTCAATTTCTCAGGACCAGAGCCTGATATCACCGCCATCGTTCAAAACTTTCCATCTGATCCAGTCCGTCCAGGAGACTCAGTGACTCTGCAGTGTTCAGTCCTCTCTGACTATGAGAACAAAACATGTCCAGGAGAACACAGTGTGTACTGGTTCAGAGCCGGATCAGATGGAGCCCATCCCACTTTAATTTATGTCCAAAGAAACAACAGTGATCAATGTGAGAAGAGTCCTGAGGCTCACTCTCCACAGAAATGTGTCTACAACTTCTCCAAGAACGTCAGCTCCTCTGATGCTGGGACTTATCACTGTGCTGTGGCCACATGTGGGGAGATATTATTTGGAAATGGAGCAAGACTGGACACTGAAGGTAATGCATAATATTTCTATTTAATTGTGAAACTGTTCATCTTATCAAGTAACATAAATGTTTTATTCCTATTTCTTAACATTTTTAATTTGTGTCTTTTTATAATGTTTCAGTTGTCATCACATGTGACTCACAGAAAGACTATACAATTGTCTTTGTGGTGGGGTGGCGCTTTCGCTATAAGTCTGATTGTTATAGCTGTCCTTGTTTATACCATCAGAAAATCCTGTGATTGTTGTAATGGTAAGAAACTTTACCCATATAGAAATCTGGTAAACAGAGTTTGCCAAAATCTATCATTATTACATCCACATTTGTACAAATTGCTTTAATAGTCATTGTCATAAAGTGAAATTCAATTAATGTTTTTTTCTGTTGTTTTTTTTCTTTTTAAGCTGCCACCTCTCTGCAAACAAATGCTGCAACAGTTAGTGGTGATCAGCTAAGGCAGCAGGTAAAGAATTTAAAGATGTAGTGGGAAAGTTTATCAGCAAAATGTTTCTGTTTACAGGCATCGATAGTAAAATCTGCTTTCTCATTTTCAAGTTTGCACTTTGTTTCCTCAGAGAAATGAGGAGTCTTTGGTTTATTTGACACCAAACTTTACCAGGAGGAAAGCTGGCAAAGCAGAGAGAACGAACGCAACATCAAAGGAAGAGACAGTCTACACTGATGTCAGGGCCTTTGTGATAGATTAACATTAGAAACAAAGGATTCACTAATTCATGCCAACATAATTTCAGTGCGGGGGGTCAGATTGGAGGAAAGTTTCTTCTATCATCATGTCCATAGAGCAGTAAATCTGTTGTTAATAAAAATCTTAATGAGTTATTCATGTTGCTTTTTCTTTATTGTTTTTGTTGTTAACATGATTTGGATCTCTCTTTTTAACTATGCTAAATAAATAAAACATGATGTCTTTTCCTGTAATAAACTGGTGCAGCATGATGTTATCTGTAACTGTACAAAATAAACTTTGGTTGTTCTAGAGATTTCCAGATTTATCATTTAAAGTAATGAGCTGAATTACCTAAAAAAGATCCCTTCAATACTAAACACTCCTTTATCACTTATGACCCATTAGAAGTGTGTGACTTGCCCTCTGTCTATATTAGTTTTTTTTATTATTTTGATGTGTTTAGGTTTCTGGGTAACAACATTTTAGCACTTGTGTGTAGGTTGGGAGGATGTGACTAAGGTATATAATATCTACCTATGAACCTATTTCTACATAAAAGATGTGCTTAATGTATTTAACAGTCAGAATACCAACAACAGTTCTTAGATTTTAATTTCAGACAAAGTAGAAAAAAACATAACTGTCTTCAATAAAATGCACAATTATTAGACTATCTTCATGACTAGAAAGCATGATTTGCTCTCTTGGAGCTATAATAATCACAGTTTCCAGACTGGTGCAATTGTCTTACGTTCATTTCTTTGAATTAAAAACAACTGTAAAAAAAATGTATTGGTAGAAAAATACAAATATTATACAGGCAAAATAAGCCTCTTTCAGCACAAGTTACAGAAAATTTTGGTCATATGCCTCCATCCCAGAAATGGAAAGTTATTGTGACGCGTCACATCCAGTGTTTTATTTCTGTGAACGTAGCAACCAATTGCTAGATCGTAAGCGCATGACATCAGCAGACCCACATGAGCCGTGGAGGAGTGGCTAACTTGTTGTCTTTACAAACCACAACTAATAAATCCTACTCATTATACCTTTATATAATCTAAGTAACAAATTTACAGAGATTTTAGAGGCCTACTGTGTGAATTTCTGTTGTAACATTTGATTTTGTTTCTGCAAGCAAGAAAATTCCTTGTAATGTGAATTTCCCACTTTAAAAGATTTTGTTTTTTATTAATAATGATAGAAGATGCAGTTTCTCCATATCCATTTTTATGTCAAAAAATACAAGAAACAAGCACAGGTTGACAACACAAATTCTGGCACATGCTGTATGTTGTGACAATGAATTAGCAAAGCATTTGAACGTTGCTGCCCTCCCACAAAATCATAGTCAATATAAATTATGCACACACAACACAATTGCTTCCCTTCAGTGTTTAAATATTACATGTGAACCCTTTGTAATGTGAAATAAGCTGAGAATCTAGCTGTCTTGCTCTGTCTACAGAGAGGGGTGTTGCTGGTTGTTGGTAATCTGCTCTAACAGCAGAGTAAACACACTCTTGTGGCATCTCGCTCTTCTTCTTTCCTCTTTTCACTTTCCTTGCGTTGAAATCCAGTGCTGCATAGTTCATTGCCTCTTCTTCACCATTGTGCAAAAATCAAGGTCAAGTCTTTAAGTGTAGAGTTGAACCATAAGTGTTAAGTATTGCTTTACGGTCATTTTATAGTGAGCTTTACACACTCTCTTTGATTCAAATTAAACTTGAGAATTTATTTGTATATCACCATGTCACAGTATCATACAGTGCTTTAAATCAAAATGAAACAGCAGAAAAAAAAGTGAGACCCTTTCATGCATACATATACATAAAAACACAAATACGTACTGAGCAAACAGTGCGTTTGTTTAAGAAAAAGCTCAAGTCAGAAGGTCAGGTCTTTAGTTTGGTTTTAAAAAAGCACAGTGTTGGAGCAAGTCTAAGATCAGCCGGCAAAGTGCTGCAGTTGCATAAATACTGAAAGCCATCTCATGAGATTTTAAAAGATGCTCCAGGCACACGGAGGAGGTTTCCACCTGCTGGCTGGACTGTGGTTAAAAACTGACACCTTAAAAACAGAATTGTGTTAATCTTGCCTGCACATGACAAACGCATGCGCAACTTTCTCGGTGTCACTTTGGGATAGAAACCCTCTGATTTCCAAAATGTTTCTGAGTTGGAAAAAGGTGGTGGTGATGTCGCTGATATGATCCTTAAAGCTGATCTCACTATGGTACCTCCAAGACTTTTGATCTGTTCACCGTGTTTTATTTTCTTGCATATTATGAGTATATTATTATTTGTGTCTTATCTAGAGGATATAATAAATAAATAGAGAAAGAACAGGGAGAACATTTATCACTGCGTCCTAGTCAGTAAACAGGAAAACACAGATACTGTACATATTTACCAGATTATTTGACTCATCCACATTTAACTTTTCATGTCCGAGATGATGGGACACACTCATTGCTCCTGTTAAAATAATAAATAATAATAAACATGGGGGATTATTGCCAGACCAAACGTTCTTGTTCTAACAACAAAGTTATTTCATACATTCAGACCTTTATTGTGGGATTTCAAAAAGCCTTAACTGAAAGTAAAACGTGCAATGTTCACAAGCTTTCTTTCGATGTAAGTAAAAAATAAGGATGCCGATCACAGTCACACAGCAGGCCAGCAGTACTCCAAGTACAAGGACGACTGGGTCCAGTTCTGATCCTGAATCACAAACAGTTCCTAAGAGACATGAAGAATTTTTAAATTATGCAATTTTGGGAGAAATCATTTATTACTGGAGAATGGAAGACAAGTTTGGTCAACAGGAGCTATTGCTGACCCAACATTAAAAATACAGCTTTATAAAAAGGGAACTTTTTTATTTCAGGTCTGACTTGACAGATAATAACGATCACCGTCTCACTGATAAATGTACCTTGAAATGAAATAGGCTATATGAAGTAATTGTCATTACTGAATGAGTTTCATTTCAAAAGGTCTCAAATGTTTGACATCCGATGTGTTTTGGATTCAAAGACAAAAATGTATAATGAGATTTGCAGCAAAAACCTACTTGTCTCCACTGTGGTTCCTTCACCAAACAGGATCTCTCCACATGTGGCCACAGCACAGTAGTAAGTCCCAGTATCAGAGGAGTTCTGTATAGTTTTGGACAGACTGTAGACACAAATTCTTTCCTCTTCTTCATCACTGCTGTTCCTGTGAGTGTAAATAACGCCTGGATGAAATCCTCCTGATCCAGCTCTGAACCAGTACACACTGTGTTCACCTGGACACTGGACTCTGTTTTCTTTGTTCTTGGAGAGAAGTGAACACTGGAGAGTCACTGAGCCGCCCGGCTGGACTGATGCTGTCTCTGGACTTTGCTTCACGATGACAGATTTCTACTGATTACGATCTGCATGATTCAGTAACAAAGGTGTAAAAAAAAATCATAATCTGAATTTTCTGTATGACTTTAAAACACAAGAGATCATTCAAGAAAAAGAAAAAGATAGTTTTACCTTTCACAGCCAAGAAGACGCCTTTACCAGAACTCTGTGAATACGACCCTCCATTTAGACAGAAGTATGTTGCTTCATCCTCTTTGCTGACATTTCTGATGGTTAGAATATAATGAGCTTTGTTCTGTTGTGAATGTGAAACGTGAACCATTTAAATTGTTCACTAATTGTTAAATTGGCCATAAACTTCTTTAACGACAGTTTGAACCATATATCCAACAGACTGCTTATACCACTGAAATATTTTGCTGTCCTTCTCTAAAACTGGACATTGCAAAGTAACATTTCCACCAACTTCAACCACAGTCAAAGAGATCTGATGAGGGAACCTCTGCAGTTTGAATCAGAGCTGCAAAAAAGAGACAAACAATAACAAGGTTAGCACACAAGAGGACAAAACCAAAGAAGAATATGTAGTTTCACCAGTGCCAGGATTATTACATTATTATTATCATGTCGTCTTGTCTAATATGTATCACTATGTTTTCACAAACAGTGAAGTAAAAACATCAGCTTGCAGTAGGATTTCTCTCACACTAGCTACAAAAAGCACTTACATGCTGTGCTAAGAACAATCAAAGCAGCAAGCAGCAATCAGCCAGTCCTCCGATCATTGTGGTGCAGCACCCTCCTCTCACACTACTGATGTTTTTCCCACCCTGATGAAGTTTTAGTCCACAAAGTTATCAGTGTTTATGAAGCAGGTATCACCCTGATTGGCTGAAATGTAGAATGTGAACTCCCTCTTATATTTAGCGAACATGTGATCCACCTTCACCTCAAAGAAAATCTACATGTACTTTCTTGTTTTTGTTGTTGTTCTGACAAACTATGTGTGTATTTCAGCATCACTATAAGGGGCAGTATTTCGATTTTAACTATAAAATGCTAACACACAGGGACACGTACACTGAAAACTGGTGACGCAATACATATTATTCGACTGGTTTCACACTATTATTGGTGTTAAAATGAAGAGAAATGTTGCAATGCAGGAAGAAGACGTCATGGCTGTAAACAATGTGGGTTCAAAAACACTCTTAGCTGTTTTACTTTCTGTGTTTGAAACAAGTGAGACAAGTGAGTTTGTGTTGTTTTGTTTGTGTGAACTGTACAAAACTTGGCAGACTTTTAAAAGGCATTCAAATCAACACTTAAAGGAGGAAAGGTGTTTGAGGGACAGTTGCAGGAGAAAGATGAGAGGTCAAGATCAATGATGACGTGGAGAACTCAGAGGTAAATATATGAGTGAGAGAAGTCTAATTATTGCATAATGTTATAAAAATAAAGCTCTGCCATTTCATCAGCCCTTAAATCGACAGTCAGTAACATTTAAAAGAGATTGGCTTTAAAACTTGAACCAATACAACTTGCAGGTCCCTCCCCCTCTCTCTGTGGTGCCCTCCAGCTCACCTCCAAAGCTGCTCTGTGCAGATTATTTTATCTCATTTTTTCTTTTTAGGTTGATTATCTGTCTCATTTACTACTGTCAGGGCATAATAATTGACTGTTTTAGTAAATATGACTCAAAGTTATGTAACCAGGTTACTTATGTCTGCTTTAAGAGATTTGAGCAAAGTGACAAAACAACATTAATATGAAAATCACCTGCATGTTTCTTTTCTCATGTTTCTCATTACT
>CM041554.1:8153017-8175409 GCA_023238725.1 Scortum barcoo
CCTTCCCCCAGCGAGGTGACATTCCATGTCCTCGCCTGCGAGCCCCAGCCCCGGGCCTGGCTCCAGGGTGGGGCCCCTGGTAACTGCCAATCCGGGCAACGTAACGGTCCTTGTTTGTCTACTGTTCATGATGGGCTTGTGAACCGCTCTTAGTCTGGCCCGTCACCTAGGACCTGTTTGCCATGGGAGACACTACCAGTGGTGTAATTCCTCCGACAACATAGCTCCTAGGATCATTCAGGCACACAAACCCCTCCACCACAGTAAGGTGGCGGTTCAAGGAGGGGAAACACCTTCATATGAACTTTTTTTTAATACATGAAATTAACGCCTTTTTACTCCGTATTAATATAGCATATGCACATTTTAACTCCATTTATGAGACTAATATCAGTAAAGTTTACTCACCAGAGGCTCAAGCATCATACACACACTCTAGCACAATACAGATCACATGGCTCTCATCAGTCCAGGTTCCACTTTTGAAACAGGGACACGGGAGTTCAGCAAAGTGTAATTTCACAAATGTAATTTAGCGAAGTTCATGTGGCTTGTTTAAGCTAGCGCCATGGCTGCTAATAAACACAACTCACGTTCTCCCTCATTTCCTTTACAGAACACACGGTCCGCTAATCAATCCACGAAAAAAAAAAAGTTTCACTCTCTGCGGCGATGGTAACAGTGACAATGAAGTTCAAATATCTTGCTCTCTTACACAAAAAAAACCCAGTAATATCTGCAGTGAAAAGTTAGCATGAAGCCACCTCGACGTCCGAAGCGTCAAGAAGCCCTGGGTTAACGGAGAAGTCCGTGCCAAACTTAAAGCATGGACAGACGCCTACAACTCAGGTGATTTGGAGGAGTACAGGAAGTCCAGGTATGCACTCCAGAGAGCCATCAGCAGCGCAAAGAGACAGTACAGGGACAAAGTCTCACTACCACCACCAGGAGCATGTGGGCCGGATTAAAAACTCTTACAGACCTCCCTGCCGGACTCACTGGACCCATTTCAGTTTGTCTACAGGTCCAATAGGTCAACTGAAGATGCCATCGCCACTCTCCACACTGCCCTCTCCCACCTGGACCAGAGGGACACATATGTGAGAAAGCTGTTCATTGACTACAGTTCAGCATTCAACACCATCGTGCCCTCCAAGCTCATCACCAAGCTCAGAGATCTCAGGCTCAACAGCGCCCTCTGTGACTGGATCCTGAACTTCCTGACTGGCAGACCCCAGGCTGTGCGGATGGGCAGCACCACATTCCTCCACCCTGACTCTGAACACCGGCGCTCCCCAGCTCCAACACCATCGTCAAATTTACTGATGACGACACGACCGTCATTCGGCCTGATCACCGGCGACGATGAGGACGGCCTACAGAGAGGAGGTCAGAGCCCTGACATCTTGGTGCCAGGACAACAACCTCCATCTCAATGTCAGCAAAACTAAGGAGCTGATAGTGGACTTCAGGAGGAGGCAGAGAGGAACACGTCCCCCTATTCATCAACGGGACTACGGTGGAGAGTCAGCAGCTTCAGGTTCCTCTCGGGGTTCACATCAGCGAGGACCTCACCTGGACTCACCACACTGACAGCGGCTCTTCTTCCTCTGCAGGCTGCGGAGGCTCAACATGGACTCAGGATCCTCTGCAGCTTCTACAGGTGACCCATAGAGAGCATCCTGACTGGCTGCATCACCGCCTGGTACAGCAGCTGCACCGCCCTCAACTGCTTAATTTGAGCCCGAACCACCAGGCTCAGGGAAGCTTCATCCTGCAGGCCATAAGACTCTTGAACTCTGTTTACAGCTCCACCACTTTTATAATCAGCTCCATCACTTCTATTGTATATATTTTTGTATAGATTTTTCTATTGTATAGATTTTATTGTATATATCTGTTAGCTGTATAATACTTAGTTTATATTATAGTTTATAGTATAATTTAATTTGTATAACTTATATTTTACAGGTCTTTATTTATTTTATTACTCCAGTTTATTATTTATTTTAAATTTTATTTTATATTTTTATTTCTTCTAATCTATTTTTTCTTGTTGAGTGTCTATTCTCATTAATAGCATTGTTTGGGGAGCCTGGGCTTTAAGAATTTTATTACCAATGATTGCTGATGTAAATTGTTGTGTAATGACAATAAATTCTTGAAATCTCTTTAGTTCGCCAAATGTTAACTGCTTGCCCATAGTAACACCTTAACGTTGTAAAAGACACTTTTCTACCTCCGCATGAATTAATCTGATCAGCAGCAACTGAGCAAACACCAGGAATCTGATCTGTCTGAAACACCTGATTGGATGGTCAACAAACCTGTTATGTCCATCACCACAGGCAACACTCTTTAAATATTACAGTGTTGAAAGCTATACTGTAAGACTATAAAACAGCATTCATAAACCAAAGCAATTGTTACAAAAAATGATTAACTTCATTATTAGGAACCTCTAAAAAGGACTTTCACAATGTAAAAACAGAAATAATTGACAAAGCTTATTACTTTTTACAGTTGTATAACATATATACAGATTTATATTGAGAATTTCTGCAATAAAGCCATCTAATGATCAGTACCAGCATGTGTGTGATGCAGTACCATATTTCATCTTAAAGTCATAATTAGTGTTGTCATTTCTGAAACTATGCCAGCAAATGTTTTTAGCTTTAGTGTTTTAGCTTCCCAATTTTAATCATTCTGAAGTTAACAAATTGTCTCTTATGTTGCATCCTACATCAAAACATTTAGAAACCGTTAACACAGCAGATCATTTGTTTGCAGCATCCCCTCTGACAGTATTTACTGTAGGTGTCAGATTTAGAAACCAGCCATGAGAACCAAAGAAAACCATGAGATAACAAAAGCGTGCTGTTGTTGTTGTTTCATGTGTTTTGTTGGAAAGTTTTGGTTGACATATTTCCGCTGTGGTAGTACAGTGAAATGCCATCATAACGAGTGGCCAATCAGCATGTTCTAAAATTGTACCCTCCCACTTTATATGATTACATTTAGATGAATCATCTTATAATACGGTCTAAATTAACTTCAGTCTGTCACGTGGAAAGAACAGAAAATGGTGATCATATTTTATATACTGCTGCTGCTCAGAGCTGGACGTGAGTATATGTAGAGAGCTCAGATGTGCTGTAGATATACTTCAATCTCTTACGGTAATATAGAGAAGAATATAGAATATAGACACGTTTCTCTCTTGTTAATCACTGTTCTTTGTTTCATTTATTTTCTCAGAATGCACAGATGATCACATCTTTGAGACAAAGACTGTTGGTGTTGGACAAAATGCGACTCTAACATGTATCCACAATCCATCTGGGGAAATTGAAAGTTTTTTTTGGATCAAGGTTGTTGCTGGAAGCTTACCCGAAGTCTCGGGAAAGCGCATTCAGCTTTGAGTTTGACGTTGTAAATAGGATCCCTCGCATTACTTCAAAAAAAGAGTCTGGAATATTTGTCCTGCATATTGCAAAAAACAGAGCTGGTGGATACTGCAATTTACTATTGTTTAAAATCACAACGTTTCAATATTACTTTTTTGAAAGGAATATTTCTGCAAATCAAAGGTAAATGAGCAAAAATGCAACACAGGCCTAAAATTCTTTAAAAGTATTAATATCTAAGTATTAAACCATTCAACTACAGTATTAATGTATTTTTAGTTTCTTGAAACTGAAGAAAAATGTGTTCAATTTCTCAGGACCAGAGCCTGATATCACCACCATCGTTCAAAACTTTCCATCTGATCCAGTCCGTCCAGGAGACTCAGTGACTCTGCAGTGTTCAGTCCTCTCTGACTATGAGAACAAAACATGTCCAGGAGAACACAGTGTGTACTGGTTCAGAGCCGGATCAGACGGAGCCCATCCCACTTTAATTTATGTCCAAAGAAACAACAGTGATCAATGTGAGAAGAGTCCTGAGGCTCACTCTCCACAGAAATGTGTCTACAACTTCTCCAAGAACGTCAGCTCCTCTGATGCTGGGACTTATCTACTGTGCTGTGGCCACATGTGGGGAGATATTATTTGGAGATGGAGCAAGACTGGACACTGAAGGTAATGCATAATATTTCTATTTAATTGTGAAAGTGTTCATCTTATCAAGTAACATAAATGTTTTATTTCTATTTCTTAACATTTTTAATTTGTGTCTTTTTATAATGTTTCAGTTGTCATCACATGTGACTCACAGAAAGACTATACAATTGTCTTTGTGGCGGGGGGCTCTTTCGCTATAAGTCTGATTGTTATAGCTGTCCTTGTTTATACCATCAGAAAATCCTGTGATTGTTGTAATGGTAAGAAACTTTACCCATATAGAAATCTGGTAAACAGAGTTTGCCAAAATCTATCATTATTACATCCACATTTGTACAAATTGCTTTAATAGTCATTGTCAATAAAGTGAAATTCAATTAATGTTTTTTCTGTTGTTTTTTTTCTTTTTAAGCTGCCACCTTTCTGCAAACAAATGCTGCAACAGTTAGTCGTGATCAGCTAAGGCAGCAGGTAAAGAATTTAAAGATGTAGTGGGAAAGTTTATCAGCAAAATGTTTCTGTTTACAGGCATCGATAGTAAAATCTGCTTTCTCATTTTCAAGTTTGCACTTTATTTCCTCAGAGAAATGAGGACAGACGGGTTTATTCTGCTGTGGTCTTTGTCATGATGAAAACTGACAGTGGTGCAATAAAGGATGCAAAAGCAGCAGAGAGAGAGAGGATCTACGCTGCTGTCAAGGCTTTTGGGTTGGATCAGTGAGTTAAAAGGTCTGCTTGTCATCACTTGGTCCTGTATGATCTAGTTAATATTGGTCTGTTCAGAGGATTTGTTACACAGAATTTGGTAAATATTTTAGATTATTTGAATCAAGGATTATCCATCCATTTGAAACTAGAAACAGAGTGACCACAGAGCCAACACGGACACAATGCTCCAAATGATTGAACATTTAATGAACCTTCAAACCTGAACAACTACTCATACTCACATTCATACCTCCAGGAAAGTTCTCCAATGAACTGAACCTTAATATCTTTGTACTGTAGGAGGAAACATAGGCAGGCATGTAGAAAACGTGCAAACTCCACAAAGAAAGGCCACGACCGATCCAGGAGCTTCTTATTAAGAGCCAACAGCGCTGATATGTTTGAAACAAGTTGAAGTTGAATCAATGCATTTTGTCGTATTATATTGGATATACTTACTTTGCAAAAAAAGGAAAAAAATAATGCAGAGCTTTTAGTCTTACTTTTTTCATTAAGTTAGCTACACTGCTGTGACACTGATTCTTCTGCAACATCCCTGATCCATATCTGACCTGTAACTTTACCTATCATATCTATTATTCAAATGAATGAAGGCAAAAAAAGAGATAACCTTCTATTTACATGCATATGGCTGTATTTATCACTAAAAAGTCTTTGGTCATTTGGCCATGGTTAGTAAGATTTGTTGGATTAAGAACTACCACAGTCAATGTGAAAGACCACAAACTCAGTAAGTATACAACAGTTCAATATACTGCTTCATTATTGGCACAGATATATGAGGTGGATCAGATTTCAGACAGATTTACACATTTTAGAATTAGACAAAAAAAGCACTCAGGTCAGACCAGGACTCGGTATCAGCCACTGTCATGTGTTGAAAATGACATCCTGTTTTTTTTCTGTTTTTGTGTGGTTTTTCTTGTTCTTGTTGTGTGACCACAAAAATCATTTGGGAACATGATATGTTACTTTATCAAATCAAGTTAACAAATAAAGCACTGTGCTTTCTATTGCCAAATTGCTGGTGTGATGTCTTATTGTGCAAAACATGCCAATTATTCTGCAGATTTTCTATCACTCGCCAGAATCATTTAAATCCATCCAACATTTTAATATTCTCTGACACTGAGTTTAACAAGTTGATGACACTGGAAAGCTCGCAGGCACACTGTGTGTATGTTTCTGAAGATGTACTTACACCATATGAGAAGACCATATCAATATCCATTTTATTGTCAACAAAACATTAAAAAGCAAATACAGACATCTTGGCAACATGTGAGCTTACAGAAATATTAGCATAAATGCTGCAACTGAAAAGTCAGCACTCTCCCACAAAATCAGCAGTGATAAGCTTTTCTTTTAAAAATATACACATTCTGACTGACACACAGCTGCTTTCTGTCACTACTGGTCAATATTTGGGAATAATCTGAGGACTTCTGCTGAGACTTTGGATCAGTGCTCAGGCTCTGCTCTGCCTACAGAGAGGGATGTTACTGGTTGTGGTAATCTGCTCCAACAACAGAGTAAACACACTCTGTCATGTATTCTTTCTCCTTTCGTCGTCTTTTCACGTTACTGGAGAAATCCAGAGCTGCAAAGATCACTGCCTTTCCTTCACCATCCTGAAAAAAATGGTGATCACAAAATTTTCAGAGATTAGGACGTAACGTTTGATTTTACCCACATTTCTAATGAAGTATGTATGCTGTGATTGAGTAAAATACGATCTGTGTGTCCTGTCCAAAGGCTCTGATAAATGAAAATGGTTAGAGTAGTAGAATATTTATCACACATGGACACATATCACTACACTCAGTCAGAGCAAATACACATCTCAAAAAAATAAAGGGAACACTGAAATAATACATCCTAGATCTGAATGAATGAAATATTCTTATTAAATACTTTGATTTACTTGTGCCTGTTGATCCAACTAAACTACTTTTCTAAATGACAGTGTTTCTAATAATAAAGTATTTCTCCTGATAGTTTTAATGAAATCATGCTTCATGTCTCTTAGGAACTGTTTGTGATTCAGGATCAGATCTGGACCCAGTTGTTCTTGTACTTGGAGCTCTGCTGGCCTGCTGTGTGACTGTGATAGTTGTCCTTATTTTCTCTATAAATCAAAGGAATGCTTATCATCTTTGCAAAGGTAAGTCCACCACATTTTACTTTTTATTTCGTATTAAAAAAGAAAATTGTGATTTGATAGTTTCAAAAAGTTGAAATCTCACCATAAACATTAAAATGTATGAAATGAGCAACAACACTGGAAGAGTCCGCTCAACTTCTTCTGCCGCTCAGATGTTGCTGTGTTACATCTCTGTCCACAATGTTGTTTTGCAGCAGGAAATATAGAGCATCTAATTTTAGAAGTTACATCAAATACAAATTATTAAAAGACGTCCAGTTATCCTTGAATAAAGCACTTCATCCCTGACTGCTCAAAGCTCCAGTGGAGTCAATCAGTGATTGTCTGTAGATCACTGAAGATGTTTTGAGCATATTACAGGAGTGGATGAGTGTTTAACTGTAAAGCAAAGAACTGAAATTGGTCAAGTCTAATGACTGTTGATCAGTTTCCTTTTTTTTATTCATTATTTTAACAGGAGAGATGAGTGTGTCCCATCATCTTGGACATGAAAACTCAACTGTGCATCAGTCAAATGCTCTGGTAAATATTTGGCAGTGTGCTGTTGTATACTGCTCAAAAAAATAAAGGGAACACTTAAACAACACAATGTAACTCCAAGTCAATCACACTTCTGTGAAATCAAACTGTCCACTTAGGAAGCAACACTGATTGACAATCAATTTCACATGCTGTTGTGCAAATGGAATAGACAACAGGTGGAAATTATAGGCAATTAGCAAGACACCCCCAATAAAGGAGTGGTTCTGCAGGTGGTGACCACAGACCACTTCTCAGTTCCTATGCTTTCTGGCTGATGTTTTGGTCACTTTTGAATTCTGGCGGTGCCTTTCACTCTAGTGGTAGCATGAGACGGAGTCTACAACCCACACAAGTGGCTCAGGTAGTGCAGCTCATCCAGGATGGCACATCAATGCGAGCTGTGGCAAGAAGGTTTGCTGTGTCTGTCAGCGTAGTGTCCAGAGCATGGAGGCGCTACCAGGAGACAGGCCAGTACATCAGGAGATGTGGAGGAGGCCGTAGGAGGGCAACAACCCAGCAGCAGGACCGCTACCTCCGCCTTTGTGCAAGGAGGAACAGGAGGAGCACTGCCAGAGCCCTGCAAAATGACCTCCAGCAGGCCACAAATGTGCATGTGTCTGCTCAAACTGTCAGAAACAGACTCCATGAGGGTGGTATGAGGGCCCGACGTCCACAGGTGGGGGTTGTGCTTACAGCCCAACACCTGTGCAGGACGTTTGGCATTTGCCAGAGAACATCAAGATTGGCAAATTCGCCACTGGCGCCCTGTGCTCTTCACAGATGAAAGCAGGTTCACACTGAGCACATGTGACAGATGTGACAAGAGTCTGGAGACGCCGTGGAGAACGTTCTGCTGCCTGCAACATCCTCCAGCATGACCGGTTTGGCAGTGGGTCAGTAATACTGTGGGGTGGCATTTCTTTGGGGGGCCGCACAGCCCTCCATGTGCTCGCCAGAGGTAGCCTGACTGCCATTAGGTACCAAGATGAGATCCTCAGACCCCTTGTGAGACCATATGCTGGTGCGGTTGGCCCTGGGTTCCTCCTAATAATGCAAGACAATGCTAGACCTCATGTGGCTGGAGTGTGTCAGCAGTTCCTGCAAGACGAAGGCATTGATGCTATGGACTGGCCGCCCATGTTCCCCAGACCTGAATCCAATTGAGCACATCTGGGACATCATGTCTCGCTCCATCCACCAAACGCCACGTTGCACCACAGACTGTCCAGGAGTTGGCGGATGCTTTAGTCCAGGTCTGGGAGGAGATCATCCGCCACCTCATCAGGAACATGCCCAGGCGTTGTAGGGAGGTCATACAGGCACATGGAGGCCACACACACTACTGAGCCTCATTTTGACTTGTTTTAAGGACATTACATCAAAGTTGGATCAGCCTGTAGTGTGTTTTTCCACTTTAATTTTGAGTGTGACTCCAAATCCAGACCTCCATGGGTTAATAAATTTGATTTCCATTGATAATTTTTGTGTGATTTTGTTGTCAGCACATTCAACTATGTAAAGAACAAAGTATTTAATAAGAATATTTCATTCATTCAGATCTAGGATGTATTATTTTCAGTGTTCCCTTTATTTTTTTGAGCAGTGTATATGAGTGAGAGAAGTCTAATTATTGCATAATGTCATTCAAATAAAGCTCTGCCATTTCATCAGCAGTCAGTCAAATCGACAGTCAGTAACATTTAAAAAAGAGATTGGCTTGAAAACTTGAAAACCAATACAACTTGCAGGTCCCTCCCCCTCTCTCTGTGGTGCCCTCCAGCTCACCTCCAAAGCTGCTCTGTGCAGATTATTTTATCTCAATCTTTCTTTTTAGTGTTAGAGTGTTGATGAAACACATTAATATGAAAATCACCTGCATGTTTCTTTTCTCATGTTTCTCATTACTGTCTGGTGTGCACATGATAAAGTTAAGTTTTGTATACAGCGAAGACACAATGTCCTGACATATACTAAAATTCAACCCACCAGCATGACACACTTCCTCATGTGTTGGACTTAAGTGTGTGCGTGTGTGAGTTTGAGTGAGAGAGAGCGAGAGAGAGAGATTAGCAGATAAACTGTCAGTGGTTTTGTGATCTGCATTGTATCTTTCCAACAAAACAACACAAAGCTGTAAAGCAAATAATGAAAAAGAGAGACACAATTAATCTCTTTTCTCCATCTTTCTGATCTCACTGCTCTTTGTAAAGGCCTTCTGCATGTCTGTCCTGAGAATCACAAGTGAAGCCACATACAGCAGCTCCACTGACAGACAGGCTGCGGCGGGACCGTTTCTCCGCCCTTTGACCAACCATCAAGCCTGTTTACTCAGAACAGACCTGACTCTGGGCTTCAACAGGATATGTAGTGAGAGAAGAGCTGCATGAGGCTTCAAGCAGGCTCATTTTAGATGAACAAATTCAAATGATTGCTTTGTTTTTTCTCACTAGTTCATATGTTCATTATACAAATATTGTCTATCTTCCACATGTTTTTAAAGATGCAACCACAGGCATCTACAACTGTTTACACCTGTGAGCTTAACATTTCAAACATGTTTTTTTTATTTTAAAGTGATGTATTGATTAATTCACCATCCATTTAAACAGGCTGACAGTCCACCACTTCATTAAGTGACTTTAATAAGGATGACAAAATATTTTAGCCATAATATGGCAAAATTAACATCACAGTTCAAAGTCCTCCTCTCAACAGAAAGACCTGGGCTTAGTCAGTTTTTAGCTCCTCCCCCCTCTGACTGCAACAACCAGTGAAAAGCAAGAAACCCCAAAATAGTGCAATGAAAACGGTCATGCGATGCCTCTTTGTATTCACACTTTAGTTTGAAGCTCGACCACAACAGTGCTTAAGTTTCCATCCTCATTTGTTTGTCAGTGGTGACTGTGAATGTGTGTTTATCTGTTTGTGTGTCAAAGTTCAAAACAGGACACTTGGAAGTATTTACTGCAGTTCTTCTGTTTTAAAGTACATTTTACAGTTTCTTACTTTTCCTGTGTATATGTTTAACTGTGTGTGTATTATGAGTGCAGGGGCTGGACTCAGCACTGTGTCAGACAATCATTCATGTAACTGTTTGGTCATTGTTTGGTGTTGGAGGTAGTGTGAGAGTGTCGATCTGCTGCTGCCTTTCATCAGCCCTCTGAACTGAAGTGAAGCGAGTACAGAGGATGGATGATTTAACAGCCCAACGACTGTCTGCTGTCCTCTTCCTGCTGAAGTGAGTGACAGGCAGAGTGGGCGGGTCATCACTGATGATGTGGAGCATCTGGATTGGTCACACAATATTTAAGATGGCTCCTCCGTGGCAAATGGCTGAATGCATCTTTTTTTTATTTAAAATAAACACAAATCAAACACATGGATTAAATTCCTTTTTAAATTAAATCTACAGACATTGTTGAAGGATTTTAAATTTTGATTTGGGGACATACAGTACAGTGGGCCCTATACACTTTATTTATAGATACTACATCACATATAGAACTGCAGCCTATAAAACAACAGGAAAACCCAAACTGTTCTAATATAAGGCCAATAATGGTGGCTTTGATATATAAATAATAAATTGATTAAATGTTAAAGCTTAGACTCAGGAATTTGAGGGCCTCTCGAAGGCCTGCACACCCACACAGGTGTGTTCAAGTATCCTGTCTGATTGGACTTTTAGTCGGGGGACATTTGTTGAAGCTGGGTGGGTGAAACTATATATCCTTTTAGGAGTGATGCACTAACAGGTGCAACAAAATTAAGAAGACAGGTGAGATTATGTCAGTCAAATGCAATTTGTGCACACCCACACAGTTCTGATCAAACTGCAAGTTAAAACGTCTGTGTGGGTGAACTTTGGGTGTACAGGGTCTTTAATGATCATTACTTTGGCATCATTAGATCAGTGACATTAGTCAATCATGGTGGACAGGGACAATATCCATAAATCTCTAAAAAGAGAAGCACCTGCTATCTATTTTATGATTTCTGCAAATATTGTGAAAATACAAAGGAAAAAGTGAACCACATTGTTTTGGATTACTGTCTTCACATTAAGATCAAATTATTTGTGTTTCAGTGTCAGTTACAGAAACACACCATGAAACAAAAACATGCTGTTGATGTTGTTTCATGTGTTCATGTTGGAAAAATGTTGTTATTATTTCCACTGTGGTCGTACAGAGAAACACTGATGTAACAAGAGGCCAATCAGATTGCTCTGAAATTGTTCCCTCCCACTTTATGTGATTACATTAAAGCATGAATCATCTTCTAATACGCTCAAACTAAACTGCAGTCTGAGCTGGAATAACCACAAAATGCTGATCCTGTTTTATTTTACTGCTCATGCTCGGAGTTGGGCGTAAGTATATACAGTCAAATTTTTCATTAAAGGGGTTTTTTTTAAAGAAAAAAGAGCCTGTTTACTTAATTGCTTGAATTTTGGTCAGATATGCTGGTCCCAGCGACAACAGTGCAACTTGATGAACCTGTGACATTCACATGTGTTTTGTGTCTGGTTATGAGTTGAGCAGTGCGACTCTACTGGTACAAGCAAAGTGCGGGGGATGGTCTGAAATTGATTCTGACACTGAGGACATATACAAACCCTGCGTATGGACCAGAGTTTTCTGCCTCTAAAATGTAAAAAAAAACATTGATAAGGATATCAAGAATATCAAATCTGACCAATTTAAGTACAATCCAAGAAGATGACGGAGTGGTTCACTGAGGAGTCACAGACTGGGATAAGGTCACTTGGAGTGGGACCTATTTAGACCCCATGCCAACAGCTACGCTGCTTAAGGAAGTTTTCCCATTTGTTGGCACACATCACTGCTGCATATTATTAATCTTTCTCTGGTGTCAGGCTTTGTACCCCAGTCTTTTAAAGTAGCTGTAATTAAACCATTGATCAAAAACCTACACTTGATGCAGATGTGTTAGCCAATTATAGACCAATATCCAACCTCCCCTTTTTGTCTAAGATCCTAGAGAAAGCCGTTTGCCAACCAGTTATGAAATTATCTCCACAACAATAGTCTTTCTGAAGTTTTTCAGTCAGGATTTAGGGTTAGTGTTAGGGTTTCTGTGCTCACCATAGCACAGAAACAGCACTAATGAAAGTCACTAATGACCTGTTGACAGCATCAGATAGAGGCTTCTGTCTGTACTTGTCCTGTTAGACCTCAGTGCTGCCTTTGATACAGTTGACCATCACATTCTGTTGCTGAGAATGGAAAAACTGCTTGGCATTAAAGGGTCTGCATTAAACTGGTTCAGATCATACTTATCAGATCGGTCTCAGTTTGTCCATATTAATAATGAATCCTCTGTGCATACTAAAGTCTGTCATGGAGTTCCACAAGGTTCAGTGCTAGGACCAATTCTATTTATTTTGTATATGCTGCCCCTTGGCAATATCATCATGAGGCACTTCATAGATTTCCATTGTTATGCTGATGACACCCAATTATATTTATCAGTGGAGCCAGACAAAACTGATCAGCTCCTGAAACTCCAGGCCTGCCTTAAAGATATAAAGGCTTGGATGACAGAAATTTCCTGCTGTTGAACTCAGATAAAACTGAAGTGATCCTATTAGGTCCGAAACACCTGAGGAACACGTTTTCTCCCTAACGATAGCCTTGCTGGATGGCATTAACTGGGCCTCCAGCACCACTGTAAGGAACCTCTGTGTTTAATTGATCAGGATCTTTCCTTCACATTTAATATTTCAAGGTCTGCCTTTTACCACCTGCGCAACATCGCAAAAATTAGGCACTTTCTGTCCCAAAGCGATGCGAAAAATTAGTCCATGCATTTGTCTCTTCCAGGCTGGATTATTGTAATTCACTTTTATCAGGCTGCCCAAACAAGTTGTTAAAGACTCTACAGCTGGTCCAGAATGCCGCTGCTCAGTTGCTGACTAGAACCAGGAAAAGAGACCATATTACTCCAGTATTGGCTTCTCTGCATTGGCTCCTGTAAAATTTAGAGTGGATTTTAAAATCCTTCTCCTCACATATAAGGCTCTACATGGTCTGGCACCATCATATCTTAATGAATTTGATAACTCCTAATCATCCAACTAGAGTGCTGCGCTCCCAAAATGCAAGGCTTACTTGTAGTTCCCAGGGTTTCCAGAAGTAGTCTAGGGGGCAGAGCCTTCAGCTATCAGGCCCCTGTTCTCTGGAACCAGCTCCCACTCTAGGTCCAGAGGCAGACACAGTGTCAGTGTTTAAGAATAGACTTAAAACCTTCCTTTTTGATAAAGCTTATAGTTAGGGTGGGCACAGGCTCGCCCTTAGTTATGCTGCTATAAGCTTAGACTGCCGGGGGCTCCCATGAGGCACCGGGCACCTCTCCCTCTTCCTCTGTCTCTGCTTCCTCTACTCTTATTATGGTAGTAGTGCAAATGGAGTCAGCTTATAAACTGGTTAAAGTACTTAAAGTGGTTAAATTGGTTAAAGTGGTTAAAGTGGTTAAAGTAACGGTTAAATTGGTTAAATTGGTTAAAGTTAAAGTGGTTAATGTGAATACTCTTATGTCCTGTAAAGTGCATGTTACTGCCGGAGCCCTGGTCCTCTTTGTTCTCTCCAGTCTTGCAGGTTCCTCACTGATTCTGGTTGTGGTCCATCTGTCTGAGGTTCACTGGCCTTGGTGGGGACATGATGATCTGTGTCTGTGTTGTGGAGAGAAGGTCGAGTGGCCCAGAGCTCCATGAGGACATCTAGAGATGCACCTGGACTCATGGACTCATTTCCATTACCTGTGATACCTTCACACATGGAACTAAACCCATGAACTCAGTTTATCTACAATTTATTAGGACCCATGTATAATTCCCTATATGATTGATGATGATGTTTTCTGTACATGTGGCATCTATTGCACGTCTGTCCGTCCCAGGGAGAGGGATCCATCATCTGTGGCTCTTCCTCAGGTTTCTTCTTTTTCCCATAAAGGGCTTTTTTAAGTTATTCCTGGCTTGGTTTGAGGGTCTAAGGACAGAGGGTGTCATAACTGTACAGATTGTAAAGCCCTCCGAGGCAAACAATGTTTGTGATTTTGGGCTTTAAATAAATAAATTTAGATTTTTAAATTTGTCATTAAAAGGTAATGATCTGTTGATTGCGATGTTTTAGAATTACTTTAACCACTTAAATCTTCACTGTGTTAATTTTATCTTTTTAATAAATTATTATGGAAAATAACTAACCAATACATTTTTAGAGGATTTCAAGAAGCTTTATACGATATATCTTAAAAGATCGAATTGAATGAATGTTACATATTCTTGTATTCTTTATTTTCAATTTATTTCATTTTCATTGCAGGATATACTCAGGGGGCATCAAACTATACTGTTGTTCAGTGGCTGACAGTCTCTGATTCAGTTACTGATTATCTGTTTTAACTCCTGAAAGAGTTGTTTCTTTTTATTTATGCAAAGTATCATGTCAAATAATTGTATGTTTTGCTTACATTAAATTTGAACTCTGAATAACTTAGCACTAAAGTGTGCTTGCAGATCCCATCATTTTAACACAGTCTTGTGTTTCACAGGAAACACTCAGAGGACATCAAACTATACTGTTGTTCAGTGGCTGACAGTCTCTGATTCAGTCCGTCCAGGAGACTTGATGACTCTCCAGTGTTCAGTCCTCCTATCTGACTCTGAGAACAAGACATGTCCAGGAGATCACAACGTGTTACTGGTTCAAAACTGGATCAGATAAATTTCATCTAAACATCATCAAAACTGATGAATGATGAATGTGACAAGAAATCTGACTCTCAGAAAAGCTGTATTTATCGCTTCTCTAAGAACATCAGGGGGTGAGTAAGATGTTTTGGCTTCACTTTTTTGGCGAGCTGTCATGTCATCCATCTTTATATACAGTCAAATGATGAACAAATGTAGTTTGGTATATTTCTGTATCGGGCGGGAACTGACTGACAGCACTAACCTGTTTTTTTTTTTTTGTTTGTCTGAATCACAGGGCTGCAAACATTTTAGATTCTGATCTGATGATGGCACTAAATCAACTGTCGGGAGGTCTGCAGAGTTATTATAGTTCATCCTGAGGAGGGTGTGAATGTCTGAATGGATTGTCTGAATTTAAAGGAAATCCATCCAATCGCTGTTAAGATATTTTACTCAAAACAACAAATGTCAACCTCACATGACAGTGGCAGGAAATCCGTAATGTATTCATCGTATTTTCTGAGTTCACCAATCAGATGCATTTCATGGTCTGACTTATCACGGCCATTGCTCCTCCTTCACTCACTGAAATACTACCACATTTCCTCATAAAACACAGTGTCAAGATGATTCTGTTTTGGTGTCACGTTGCTTCTCCTTCATCAAGGCTGTAAGTGATATTTAATGATGACTAAATATTTTCTCATTTAAGTATCTGCATGTAAACTGAATGTGTGGTGGTTCAAATATCTTTTTGTGTCCTAAGGTATTAATTTGTATAGGAATTGTCATTTATTCTTGATGTACTATCTGTTTTAATTTGATTCTGATTCACTGTTGGCTGTAGGTGATATTCAATAACTCTAACTAAGTCTAACTCATGTTAGAATCTGCATGCATAGTAGATATGTGGCTGTTTATGTGTCAGTTTGCGTTTTTTTAAATTATATAGTAACTGTCATTTCTGGTTTCATGTGTTATTTGTTTTCATGTAATTCAGATTCACTGGTTCCAGAGACGACAGTCCAGTTTGGTGAACCTGCCACCTTCACATGTGTTTCGCCTGGTTATGAGTCGAGAGGTGCAAAACTCTACTGGTACAAGCAGAGTGACAGGAATGCTCTGAAGTTTATTGTGTCACTGGCGAAACTTTCAAACCCTGCATATGGACCAGAGTTTAATGCATCTAGAGTGGAAGTAAAAGTTGATAAGAATATCAGCAGTCTGACCATATTGAGGACAATCCAAGGAGATCAGGGACTGTATCTCTGTACAGACACAGAGTTCAGTAAGATCATTTGGAGTGGGACCTATTTGTCATTAAAGGGTAATTATATGATCTGTTTTTTCAGTGTTGTAGCATAACTCTAATCACTAATGGCTACAGCATATTAATGTCTCTGAACAATTTTTCTTTACTCACTATCACCAAGGGTTTTGAGAGAATCTTCAAATTCATTATACACTAATCCTTAAAACAACCATTAAAACATTTAACTCTGTTTTAGTAATATTAATTTTGTTAGAATAATATTAATTAATGTGGAGATTTCACTGATGATCTGTAATAACTTCTGAAAGACTTGTTGGTAATATTTCTGCAGAGTATCGTGGCAAATCATTGTATATTGTGCTAATGTTACATTTGAATAAACTCCGCATAGCTTTTCAGTACTTTTTAAGATTTCAATTTGTGCTTGCAGATCCCATCATTTTAACACAGTCTTGTGTTTCACAGGAAACAATCAGAGGACATCAAACTATACTGTTGTTCAGTGGCCGACAGTCTCTGATTCAGTCCGTCCAGGAGACTTGATGACTCTCCAGTGTTCAGTCCTCTCTGACTCTGAGAACAAGACGTGTCCAGGAGATCACAGCGTGTACTGGTTCAAAACTGGATCAGACAAATCTCATTTAAACATCATCAAAACTGATGGAAACAGACATGATGAATGTGACAAGAGATCTGACAATCAGAAAAGCTGTATTTATCGCTTCTCTAAGAGCGTCAGCTCCTCTGATGCTGGGACTTACTACTGTGCTGTGGCCACATGTGGTGAGATATTATTTGGAAATGGAACTAAAGTGGAGATTGAAGGTAACTTTATCACTGTTTTGTTAATAATGAATCATTTGTACAGGTGTCGCTTTGCATTTTCTTAAATCTAAATATCAATTACTTTTAATCAATGGTGACTTTCATTCTTTCTTCCTTTGTCTCAGGAACCAATTTATGGCAACAGGAGGCCAAAATAGTTGTTTTTCTGCTGTGTGCTGCTTTGGCTATAATTCCTGTTATCGCCTTCCTCATTTACAATGTCAAGAAAAACAAGTCTGATTGTTACACAGGTAAATAAAGTTATTACATTAAAACAGTATTACATTAAATTTCTACATCCTTGTTTAATGAAATCTGTATATTTTCTATTTCTTAATGCAGGTGTGGATGATCAGAAAAGTCACCAATTGAGGACTTTAAAGGTAAGATTCAAAAGAAACATAATGCATTTTTCACTATTTGTAATTATGCTGAATTGTGTCATCCCTTTTACCATATTTCCACAGAGAGATGAGGACAGGCAGATTTATTCTGCTGTGGTCTTTGTCATGATGAAAACTGACAGTGGTGCAATAAGTGATGCAAAAGCAGCTGAGAGAGAGAATCTACGCTGCTGTCAAAGCTTTTGGGTTGGATCAGTGAGTTAACAGGACTGTTTGTCTTCAGTTGGTCCTGAACGATCTCATTAATGTTCTCTTTACAGAAAAATGCTTTTTTATTCAATATTCACCTTTTAATAATGTTGTACATATTAAATATAATTTGAACTAATGTTTATCCATACAGTTGAAACTAGTTGGATTGAAAGAGACATACTGAAAGGATTTTAATGTCATCGATCTTGGATCACAAAAAAGCTGTAGCCCATCCCAGCTCACACTGTGAACTTTGCAACACTTTCATAGATCTGTGTGCAATAGAAAGTGTGCACACTTGTATAAAAACATGTCAAAGTCATCATGGTTTTCGCCAGCAATTATCTGCTATTTGATTATTGTGAACTATTGTTAATTATGGAACCTGTAACAGGAAACAACCTGAAATCAGATTTTCACCTGGTGGGCAATTGTAATTATTAAATCTAATTTGTGTCTCAACTTAAGTTCAATATTGTCACCCTTACATGTAAATAGCATAGTGTTGGTCTTTGAATGTCTTCATTAATGTGTAATATCAAGAGAAGTTTATAGATCCTACATTTGAATAAGAGGAGCACTGATGTTTAGTCAGTACAACTGAAGGTATTTTGTTTTGAGACAGACACCACATGGCAGTAAAATTGTTGCAAGTAGATGTAAACAGTATTTTGGAGGATGATGTGGGTCTCTAACCATGTAAGTAAATAAAATATTTTGAAAACTTGATATGAGTGTGATTTGTCAGATTCTTTAAGATAAGTGTTGGTTTTTAATAACATCTCTAAACACATGATGGAATTACAGAAACATATTGAGACCAGTATTAGTTCTCGTTTAGCACACTCTGTCTGTCCCTTATCAATAGATAGATTTCTGTTAATAAACAATGATTAAAGATTGAGTTGATCAATCTGAGAGGACAATATAAACATCCATTTTCATATTAACAAAAACAACAAGCTAACAGAGGTCCACAGACATGTTGACCTTTATGTCACCTTACAGATCTTGTGAGATGTGATAATTGATAATAACAGAGCAACTCCAACAAAATCAACTGAATGCAAAACTTTTGTTATTAGAGAATTTCACATTCCTGTCACTATGGGATGTCAGTTTTGCTTAAAATGTTACATGAGAGCAGTTCTGAACATGAGATAAACTGAGAACTTCTGCAGAGACTTGGTGATCGGTGCTCAGGCTCTGCTCTGTCTACAGAGAGGGGTGTTGCTGGTTGTGGTAATCTGCTCTAACAGCAGAGTAAACAGACTCTTGTGGTGACTCCAACTTCATTTTTCCTCTTTTCACTTTTCGTGTGGAGAAATCCAGAGCTGCATAGTTCACTGCCTCTCCTTCAGCATCCTGCGAAAGTGATGTTAATAATTACTATTTCAGAGATTAGGGCTGTAACATCAAGATCAAGTATAAATTATAGACATATAGACAAAGTGGGAGGATTTCTTTACAGGGACTTTACAATGAGCTTAACATACTTTGTTTTATGTAAGTTGTTAGTCATCAGTACACCTTTTGACTTGATCTACCTATATAATATAGTAACAGACATATGTTGTGGCTTCTCAACATTAATTTTATTATATTTTCTCATATGGTATAAATTGATCTGTCATATATTTTACAGAACTCTGATAAATAAAAAGAGTAAGAGTAGGAAGAACATTCATCACACCCAGCCAGTGAAAATAGGAAAACATACAGCTGCATATTTACCAGATCAGCTGATCGATTCACAATTGACTTTTCATGTCCAAGCTGATGGGAAACACTCATCATTCCTGTTAAAATAATAAATAATAATAAACATGGGGATTGTTACCAGGCTAAACGATCTCTTTTAACAGCAGAGTAATTTCATACATTCAGACCATTATTGTGGGCATCTCAGAAACCTTAACTGAAAGTAAAATGTGATGAATCTACCTTTGCAATGTTCACAAGCTTTCCTTCGATGTAAATAGAAAATAAGGACGCCGATCACAGTCACACAGCAGGCCAGCAGTACTCCAAGTACAAGGACGACTGGGTTCAGTTCTGATTCTGAATCACAAACAGTTCCTAAGAGACATGAAGATCTTTTCAATTATGGGCTCTGTGGAGAAATCATTTATTACTGGAGACACAGAGGGATTTAGAAATCAAGTTTAGTCAGCAGTTCCAATGACAGGACCATCTGATCAGCTGTGACGATGGGACGGCCTACAGAGAGAAGATCAGAGCCCTGACGTCATGGTGCCATGATGACAACCTCCACCTCAACATCAGCAAATAACAGGAGCTGATTATAGACTACAGGAAGAGACAAGAGGAAGGACATCAATGAGACTATGGTGGAGAGTAAGCTTCTTCAAGACCCTCAGGGGTTTATTAACACATTAACACCATCACAGAAACAGCTGGAAAACGTCTCTTCTTCCTCTGCAGGCTGTGGAGGCTCAACATAGACTCCAGGTTACTCTGCAACTTCTACAGGTCACTATAGAGACCATCTCATCACTGCCTGGTGTGGTAGTTACATTTAACTGTAAGGCTCTACAGAGGGGGGTCATCCATGGAGGAACTCAACACCCAGCAGTTCAGGAACAAGGCCAGCAGGATCATGAAAGACCAAAACCACAAACTGGTCTGCCTGCTGTCATCCAGCAGACTGTACCACAGCATCAAGTCCTGCTGCACCAGGCTCAGAAACAGCTTCATCCCTCAGACGTAAGACTTTTGAATTTTTGATCTCACAAGTTCATTGCTGTCACTTCACTCTCTGTTTATATTCTTTATATTTTCATTTAGATTTGGAATTTTAAGAATTACATTGCCAATTATTGTTTCCTGTAATTGTAATTGCAATAAACAATAAACATCTTGAATATAACCTTTCATCAAAAGTATCCTCTTCTTTTACTTACTTTACAGCTGTGGGTCAAAGACTTGAAAAAAATTGTTAAACACTGTTGGACTCTAAATTAAACTTCAAGGGGATTAAGGTTCAGAGATTCCTAGAAATAACAATGTTATTTAAGTAATTATTATGAATGGAAATCTTATGTATCACATTCATGTGTTCACTCTATCAACTTTCAGTTGCCCTCTTAAACAAGGGTAGGCAATTTATCTGTTTAAATTCTCTTTAAATCCTGACAGCTATCAATAAATCAAATGCGTTGACAAAGAAGAGGAACAAATCCAGTATCTACGTTCATTCTGGTAATGTTATGTGTTTTCTAGCACATGAATGAGACATGAGGTAAATGGGTAAAACCAGTGATGATAACGATGCAGCAGTAGTCAGGTAGAGCACATTTATGTGTTTTACAGTACTGATTTTGGAGGCCTGAGCGCATTGTGATTTTTCATTTGAACAGTTTAAAATCTAACCTATTCTTGCTGCTTTCTTCATAGTTGTATACACAACCTTTAAATGTAAAAGAAGCAGAAGACTCATCTTTCTCATCTTAATTAATGCAAGATTCATGTATGACTGAAATACAACAGTAAAAAGCCTACTTGTCTCCACTGTGGTTCCTTCCACCAAAACAGGATCTCTCCACATGTGGCCACAGCATAGTAGTAAGTCCCAGTATCAGAGGAGTTCTGTATAGTTTTGGACAGACTGTAGACACAACTTCTTTTCTCTTCTTCATCACTGCTGTTCCTGTGAGTGTAAATAATGCCTGGATGAAGTCCTCCTGATCCAGCTCTGAACCAGTACACACTGTGTTCACCTGGACACTGGACTCTGTTTTCTTTGTTCTTGGAGAGAAGTGAACACTGGAGAGTCACTGAGCCGCCCGGCTGGACTGATGCTGTCTCTGGACTTTGCTTCACGATGACAGATTTCTGCTGATTATGATCTGCATGATTCAGTAACAAAGGTGTTTTGTTATAAGATTACTTATGTCTGCTTTAAGAGAGTTGAATATAGCTTTGATGTACCAACATTAATATGGAAATCACCTGCATGTTTCTTTTCTCATGTTTCTCATTACTTTCTAGTGTGCACAAGAAAAAGTTCAAGTTTGTATACAGAAAAGACTCAAGGTCCCCAGATATACAAAAAATAAACCCTCCGGCAAGACACACTTCCTCACTTGGACATGTGGGTGAGTGTGTGTGCGTGTGTGTGTGAGTGGTGTGTGTATGTCAGTGTGTGTGTGTAGATCAGTGTGAGAGAGAGAGAGAGATTTGATTTTTCAACACATCTTCATTAAGTCCATGTGAGTTATATCAGTTCACATCAGTAGTATTGAAATAAAATAAAATCTAAGCTAAAAGGTCAGACCAGCTGATCTGAGAACAAAAGTTGTTCTCCTGGACAGAACACAGCACACCACCGTGAGTCCATGTCAGTGTGAAATGCTCTAGATCTTTCATTTCTCTGTAATAATTAAAATCAATCAAAACCCTCGCTTTAATCATTCTGCTCAACAACAGAACAATGTCAGAGTCCACACTGTCCTCCACCTTCCTCTTCCTGCTCA
>CM041554.1:8175909-8204870 GCA_023238725.1 Scortum barcoo
TTGTTTATTGACATCTGTATATTTTCTATTTCTTAATCCAGCTGTGGATGATCAGAAAAGTCACCAAGTGAGGACTTTAAAGGTAAGATTCAAAACAAACATAATGCATTTTTCACTATATGTAATTATGCTGAATTGTGTCATCCCTTTTACCATATTTCCACAGAGAGATGAGGACAGGCAGATTTATTCTGCTGTGGTCTTTGTCATGATGAAAACTGACAGTGGTGCAATAAGTGATGCAAAAGCAGCTGAGAGAGAGAGGATCTACGCTGCTGTCAAAGCTTTTGGGTTGGATCAGTGAGTTAAACAGGACTGTTTGTCTTCAGTTGGTCCTGAACGATCTCATTAATGTTCTCTTTACAGAAAAATGCTTTGTTATTCAATATTCACCTTTTAATAATGCTGTACATATTAAATATCAGTTGAACTAAGGTTTATCCATACAGTTGAAACTAGTTGGATTTAAAGAGACATACTGAAAGGATTTTAATGTCATCGATCTTGGATCACAAAAAAAAGCTGTAGCCCATCCCAGCTCACACTGTGCACTTTGCAAAACTTTCATAGATCTGTGTGCAAAAGCAAGTGTGCACACTTGTATAAAAACATGTCAAAGTCATCATGGTTTCACCAGCAATTATCTGCTATTTGATTATTGTGAACTAGTGTTAATTATGGAACCTGTAACAGGAAACAACCTGAAATCAGATTTTCATATTGTCACCCTTACATGTAAATAGCATAGTGTTGGTCTTTCAATGTCTTCATTAATGTGTAATATCAAGAGAAGTTTATAGATTCTACATTTGAATAAGAGGAGCACTGATGTTTAGTCAGTACAACTGAAGGTATTTTGTTTTGAGACAGACACCACATGGCAGTAAAACTGTTGCAAGTAGATGTAAACAGTATTTTGAGGATGATGTGGGTCTCTAACCATGTAAGTAAATAAAATATTTTGAAAACTTTGATATGAGTGTGATTTGTCAGCTTCTTTAAGATAAGTGTTGGTTTTTAATAACATCTCTAAGCAAATGATGGAATTACAGAAACATATTGAGACCAGTATTAGTTCTCATTTAGCAAACTCTGTCTGTCCCTTATCAATAGGTAGATTTCTGTTAATAAACAATGATTAAAGATTGAGTTGATCAATCTGAGAGGACAATATAAATATCCATTTTCATATTAACAAAAACAAACAAGCTAACAGAGGTCCACAGACATGTTGACCTTTATGTCACAGATCTTGTGAGATGTGATAATTGATTAACAGAGCAACTCCAACAAAATCAACTGAATGCAAAACTTTTTATTAGAAAATTTCACATTCCTGTCACTATGGGATGTCAGTTTTTGCTTAAAATGTTACATGTGAGCAGTTCTGAACATGAGATAAACTGAGAACTTCTGCAGAGACTTGGTGATCGGCTGCTCAGGCTCTGCTCTGTCTACAGAGAGGGGTGTTGCTGGTTGTGGTAATCTGCTCTAACAGCAGAGTAAACAGACTCTTGTGGTGACTCCGACTTCATTTTTCCTCTTTTCACTTTTCGTGTGGAGAAATCCAGAGCTGCATAGTTCACTGCCTCTCCTTCAGCATCCTGCGAAAATGGTGTTAATAATAACTATTTCAGAGATTAGGGCTGTAACATCAAGATCAAGTATAAATTATAGACATATAGACAAAGTGGGAGGATTTCTTTACAGGGACTTTACAATGAGCTTAACATACTTTGTTTTATGTAAGTTGTTAGTCATCAGTACACCTTTTGACTTGATCTACCTATATAATATAATAACATACATGTGTTGTGGCTTCTCAACATTAATTTTATTATATTTTCTCATATGCTATAAAATGATCTGTCATATGTTTTACAGAGCTCTGATAAGTCAAAACAGTAAGAGTAAGAAGAACATTTATCACACCCAGCCAGTGAAAACAGGAAAACACACAGCTGCATATTTACCAGATTCAGCTGATCGATTCACAATTGACTTTTCATGTCCAAGATGATGGGAAACACTCATCGTTCCTGTTAAAATAATAAATAATAATAAACATGGGGGATTATTACCAGGCTAAACAATCTTTTTTAACAGCAGAGTAATTTCATATATTCCGACCTTTATTGTGGGATCTTAGAAACCTTAACTGAGAGTAAAATGTGATGAATCTACCTTTGCAATGTTCACAAGCTTTCCTTCGATGTAAATAGATCAACAAGGCCAGCAGGATCATGAAAGACCAAAACCACAAACTGGTCTGCCTGCTGTCGTCCAGCAGACTTTACCACAGCATCAAGTCCTGCTGCACCAGGCTCAGAAACAGCTTCATCCCTCAGACGTAAGACTTTTGAATTCTTGACCTCTTCTTTTACTTCATTTCAGAATCACACACTTCAAAGAAATGATAAAACACTGTCTAATTTCTAAATGAAATCTGATATATTTGTTGAAATTCTCTTTACATCTTGACAGCTATCAATAAATTGAATGTGTTGACAAAGAAGAGAAACAAATCCAGTGGTTTACATTCATTCTGATAATGTTCTGTGTTTTGTGAGACATGAGGTAGATGGACACAGCCAGTGATGACAACAAAGTAGCAGTAGTCAGGTAGTGCACGTTCATTTGTTTTAAGGTGCTGATTTTGGAGGCCTGAGGCCACTGTGATTTTATTCATTTAGATACTTTCAAATTCTAACCAACTCTTTCTAGCCTACACAACCTTTAAATGTAAAAGAGGCAGAAGACTCATCTTTATAATCTCTCATCTTAATTAATGCAAGATTCATGTATGACTGAAATACAACAGTAAAAACCTACTTGTCTCCACTGTGGTTCCTTCACCAAACAGGATCTCTCCACATGTGGCCACAGCACAGTAGTAAGTCCCAGTATCAGAGGAGTTCTGTATAGTTTTGGACAGACTGTAGACACAACTTCTTTCCTCTTCTTCATCACTGCTGTTCCTGTGAGTGTAAATAACGCCTGGATGAAGTCCTCCTGATCCAGCTCTGAACCAGTACACACTGTGTTCACCTGGACACTGGACTCTGTTTTCTTTGTTCTTGGAGAGAAGTGAACACTGGAGAGTCACTGAGCCGCCCGGCTGGACTGATGCTGTCTCTGGACTTTGCTTCACGATGACAGATTTCTGCTGATTACGATTCTGCATGATTCAGTAACAAAGGTGTTTTGTTATAAGATTACTTATGTCTTGCTTTAAGAGATTTGAATAAAGCTTTGATGTACCAACATTAATATGGAAATGACCTGCATGTTTCTTTTCTCATGTTTCTCATTACTTTCTAGTGTGCACAAGAAAAAGTTCAAGTTTGTATACAGAAAAGACTCAAGGTCCCCAGATATACAAAAAATAAACCCCCATCGGCATGACACACTTCCTCACTTGGACTTAAGTGTGTGTGTAGTGAGTGAGTGTGTGTGTGTGCATGTGTGTGTGTGACAGTGTGAGTGTGAGTGAGTGAGAGAGAGAGAGAGAGAGATTTGATTTTTCAACACATCTTTATTAAGTCTGTGTGAGTTATTTCAGTTCACATCAGTAGTAGTGAAATAAAATAAAATCTAAGCTAAAAGATCAGACCAGCTGATCTGAGAACAAAAGTTCGTTCTCCTGGACAGAAGCACAGCACACCACCGTGAGTCCATGTCATTGTGAAACGCTCTAGATCTTTCATTTCTCTGTAATAATTAAAATCAATCAGAACCCTCGCTTTAATCATTCTGCTCAGCAACAGAACGATGTCAGAGTCCACACTGTCCTCCACCTTCCTCTTCCTGCTCACGTACACCGCCATCTTTGATTGACCCAGAATAAAGTTCATCATCTGGCATTTGTCCTTTTTGAGTCTTGTTATACCTAAAAGCCAAGAATGAAGGTTCTGAGAGAAAAAACCTCTCCTACCTTCCTGAACAAACAGTCCAACATGGAGAAGAGAGGAATAAGACGAGGACACTCTGTGAAACAGTGAAATACAGTTTCTACTGCCTCACAAAAAGGACAGGTGTTTGAAACAGCAGGGTTCAGGACAGATATGAAAGCATTCACAGCTAAAATCCCATGCAGGAGTCTCCACTGGAGGTCCGCCACCCTCTTAGAGAGCGGAGGTTTATAGAGACTCCTCCATTCAGGCCGGACCTCCTCACCCAGGGACAGGTGAGCTCTCCAAGGTAGTAGGGACCTGTGCTGCAGCTTCTGTCTGTTCAGACACCTCACCATCAGAGCAGACAGTACTTTGCCCTTGGCCTCCTTCAGTTTCACCTCACCCTGTTGGTTTGAGCTGGGGCAAATGATGAGGGAGGGGAAAGGGTCGTCAGAACAGGGGGCAGTTAGACTCTCCCAGCATGTGACGCTCCTGTCCCGTCAGACAGGCTCTCCAGTGACTCAGCAGTCGGCAGACGATCCTCTGCGATCTCCACCCCAGGCCAGCTGCCAAACCTGCTGTCTCCTGTAGGTCCGGCCCAGTGTACTCCATCAAGGCCCCAAGAGTAGAAATCCCTGCAGTCCTGAGGTCCTTCGCGACTGCTGCCCCTACCCAGGAGGGGGCACTCATGAGGCCTCCATGACCCATTGGTTCCTGCAGCAGCCAAAACAAGGATTCATGCCGAACCCTCTGTCTCCACAGCAGCTTCCACATGCTGAACAATCCACAGTAAAACACAGGAAGGGAGAAAAAATTCACCGTCTGAAAATCCTATTAAGAACACTGATTCCTGTAATCTTAGGCCCACTGACACTCTGCAGGGTCAGCTGAGCCAGAGGTCTCCACACCAGATCCTCGTGAATAAACTGCAGCCGGAAAGCCGCACACCTGCTGGCCAGGTGAACCAGCCCCTGTCCTCCCTCCTCTTTAGGGAGAAACAGCACCGCCTGTGGGAAGCCAGTGGAGTCTGTCCCAGAAAAAGTCCACTAGAATAGCCTGGACCCATGAGAGCAGATTAGAGGGGGGGTCCACAACCGCCAGCCTGTGCCATAAAGAGGAGGACGCCAGATTATTAACAACAAGGGTCCTACCTCTAAATGACATGCATGGCCATCAACAGCCACCTCCACCTCTTCAGTCTGCCCTCAATGGACTCTAAAACCCCCTCCCAGTTTTTCTTTAAACACAGTTCATCACATAAAAACACCCCGAGGTACTTCAACCCCCCCGTCCTTCCAACTCGAGCCCTCCAGGTAAAACCAGCCCATTCAGAGAGTCTTTCATGGTTACAAACACTTCACTCTTGTTCCAGTTGACCTTGGATGAAGACAATTTATTGAACAGCTCTACATTTTCCTCCAAAACCTTTATGTCCGTCTGTCTATTTAAAACCACCATGACATCATCAGCATAGGCTGACAGTTTCACAGCTGCAGGACACCACAGGAAAACACACACCTAACAGTTCCTTTCTTAGCTTTATGCAGCAGGGGCTCAATGGCTAGAGAATACAGCATGCCTGACAATGAGCATCCCTGCCGCACTCCTCTTTGAACAGTAAAAGGCGCAGCCAGACCACCATTACTTTTCAGTATGCTTGCAACGTCACGGTACAAAACCTGGATCCTAGCAATGAAACCTGGGCTGAACCCAAACGCAGCAAGCGTCTTCCACAGGTACTGGTGTTCAACCCGGTCGAAAGCCTTTTCCTGATCTATTGAAATAAGACCAGTCCCTATGCCCAAAGAGCCAGAGACGTCCAAAATATGCCTGAATTAAGTTGACGTTATCACTAATTAACCTGCCGGGCACACAGTAGGTCTGGTCAACATGAACTACTTCAGCCATCACTTCCCTGAGTCTCAAAGCCAGAGCCTTCGACAGGACCTTGTAGTCCCCTGCAGAGCAAAGAGACCGGTCTCCAGTTCTTAAGGTCCTGGAGGTCTCCTTTCTTTGGGAGCAGAGTGATCACAGCCCTCCTACAGCTCTGAGGTAAAAGTCCACTCCTGAAACTCTCCTGGAAAACCTCCAGCATGTCCTCACCCACCACCGGCCAGAAGAGCTTTATAAAAGTCAACCGGGATCCCATCGATGCCTGGAGCCTTGCCTTTAGCCAGGTTCATGAGGGCCACATGAAGCTCATCCAGAGTTAGGTCAGCTGACAACAGAGAATCAGATGAGTCCCCAGCTTGAGGTAAGTCAGACAGAAAGGTTGAATCCAGCTCTGGATCCTCCACTGACTCTGTTTTAAAAAGGTCTCTATAAAAACCTGTGGCATACCTTCGGATCTCAGTGGCTTCAGTGAGTGAAGACCCATTGTCCGAGCGCAGGCAGTGGATAACCTTCCTCTGACCGTTCCTGCTCTCCAGGCTGAAAAAGAACTTGGAAGGGGAGTCCAACATGGAGGCGTTCATAAAACGTGACCGAACCAAAGCTCCCTGTGCTGTGATGCCCAACAGGTTGGCTATAGCAGCCTTTTTACTTTTAAGGGCTTCAACATGCCCTTGATCTCCTGTACAGCTCAGTAAGTGCTGAACCTCAGTCTCCAGGTCTTGAAGGGATCTAGTAATTTGCTTGGTGACGTTGCGATTATACTGTTGACAAAATTGCTTTGTGATGGTTTTTTCCAAAGTCCCACCACTTCTGTACTGATGTGAACATGGACTTCTTCTCCCTATGTGAAAGCCATAAAAACCTAAAAGCCTCTCTAAAAGAACAGTCTTCTAAAAGAGCTTTGTTAAAATGCCAGTAGGCACTGGATGTCTTCACATTCTGGATAAAAATGCTGCACTGAACCAAGGAATGATCCGACACACCCACCGGGACGATACGACAGCTTTTAAAAACACTGAAATGATGTCTGAAACAATAAAACTGATCTAGTCTGGCCAGAGACATTGTGTTGTCCCTGCAATGAGACCAGGTATACTGTCTATTCCTGCCATTAACACCCCTCCACACGTCCTTCAAATCATGTGTTTCAATGAGACACCTGAGCCGAGCAGACGAGGCAGGATGAGGCTCCAGGTGATTTCTGTCCAGTGCCTGCATCAGCAGTGCAGTTAAAATCACCCCCCAGGAATAAATACTCATTGGAGACACCACCAATAGCATCACATAACACATTTAAAAAAAGTCATTCTGTTTATGCTTAGCACAGGGGCATATACACACAGAAAGACCAGTTTCACCTTTTCATAAAGTGCTTTGACCATGAGAGCATGACCAGGCATGACGTGGTGCAGCTCCACAGACTGAGGACCTGAAAGCTCTGGAGAAAAGGATTCCCACCCCAGCCCTGTTGGACTGTTTGTGACTGAGGAAAACCTGCCCTGGCCACTCCCTCCTCCAGTCCCTCTCATTCTCATTGTTACTGTCACTGTGAGTCTCTTGGACAAACAGCACATCCAGCTTCTTCAGCTCACACAGTTTGAACAGAGAAGCTCTCTTTACATCAGAGCGTGCACCGTTTATATTAATGGTCCCAATATTAATGTTCACCATGGCAAAAAGACACACAGCAAAAACAGTGACAGAGAATAAGATGTACATCTTCATTCAATTAATCATCTTCAATCAGTGCAGCTCTGGCCTTAGTCACCAGCTTCCTGAGTCTGTAAATCTCCTGATCACTGAACACATCGTCTTTTCTGAGTCGATTCACAGACCCGATGAAACCATTTAGATCAGGGAAGAACTGCTCAGTCTTCACCGCCCTTTGACCTTTCAGTCTCTGCTAAGAACCTTCCTGATCTTCTCCACAGAATAGGAGGTGATTCTTTCCTCCTGAGAAACAGTCAGCTCAGCCTCCTCTTCCTCATCAGAGAGGCTCTGCAGAGTCTTCCTGGTTTTACCTCCCCCCTGCCCTTTATCAGCTGATTTCTTCTCTTTTACTAGCGTTTATGCTGAGACATTGTTCATCAAACACATTTTCCATTGACATCTCCATTATCATCATCCTCCATGTTATCATTTTTACTGCTCACCATGTTCTCTGTTTCACCCCCATCTATTGTCTTTTCCATTAAACTGTTACCATGTTGGTTCACAACCGTAGCCGAGCCCGAGGAGCCAGCGTCCTCCGCCGGCCGCCCCGAGGAGCCGTTTTCCCTCCTGGCCTCGGAGACAAGCTCGGGTGAGATGCCCCTCAGCCCCACAACCAAAACATTTCATGGTTTCAGAAGTGACAAAGACATTGTAATTGAACCCATCAACCTTAAAGTTAAATGTCAGGTTGAGGTGACTGTCAGCGTATTTGAGGATCATATAAACTTGTCTTCTATGACAGACCACATGTTTCAGTTTGGGAGATTTACATCCCAACAGCACCATTTTTATGGGGGACACTATTTGTCCGTACCTGGACAGAGCTTTGTACAGATCATCGTTTTTAATGAATGGTGGGGCGTTTGAAACGGTGATCTTCTTTGATGGGTTCTCGAGCAGATACACCGGAGTGAACATGTCCCTGAGGACGATGCCAGCCTTGACCACCCGCTCCACTTTCACCACTTCATCCAGAAAAATCACCACAGCACTGTTCATGCGAGATGCCGATTTGACGCTCTCAAATCCCACCACCTCCTCCTACAGCATAGCTGACCTCCTCCACTGAACAGGCGGCCTGCGGTAAAACTTTCACTGCATGTCGGCGAGTGAGCTTCTCCAGCTCCTCCTGACTGCTGACAACGGGCATAATGCCCGACTGACCCCTCCCCCACCACCACCACCCCGACCCCAAAAAAACAACCGTGAAAAATCAATACAATCACCAAGTAGATCACATACAAAAATCACAAATAAAAAGAAGAAAAAAGATTGAGATCACAATCACTTGCTCACCACGCTCACGCATGCGCTCAGAGAGAGAGAGAGAGAGAGAGAGAGAGATTAGCAGATAAACCTTCACTGGTTTTGTGATCTGCTTTGTATCTGTCCAACACAACTACACACAGCTATAGAGCACGGCAAACAAAAAGCACATACAAAGTGTTTCATGCTGAAGACACAATTAATCTCTTCTCTCCATCTTTCTGATCTCACTGCTCTTTGTAAAGGCCTTCTGCATGTCTGTCCTGAGAATCACAAGTGAAGCCACATACAGCAGCTCCACTGACAGACAGGCTGCGGCGGGCCGTTTCTCCGCCCTTTGACCAACCATCAAGCCTGTTTACTCAGAACAGACCTGACTCTGGGCTTCAACAGGATATGTAGTGAGAGAAGAGCTGCATGAGGCTTCAGCAGGCTCATTTTAGATGAACAAATTCACATGATTGCTTTGTTTTTTCTCATTAGTTCATATGTTTATTTGAAGTACAAATATTGTCTATCTTCCACATGTTTTTAAAGATGCAACCACAGGCATCTACGACTGTTTATACCTGTGAGCTTCATTAAGTGACTTTAATAAGGATGACAAAATATTTTAGCCATAATATGGCAAATTTAACATCACAGTTCAAAGTCCTCCTCTCAACAGAAAGACCTGGGCTTAGTCAGTTTTTAGCTCCTCCCCCCTCTGACTGCAACAACCAGTGAAAAGCAAGCAAACCCCAAAATAGTGCAATGAAAACGGTCATGCGATGCCTCTTTGTATTCACACTTTAGTCTGAAGCTCGACCACAAGCAGTGCTTAAGTTTCCATCCTCATTTGTTTGTCAGTGGTGACTGTGAATGTGTGTTTTTATCTGTTTGTGTGTCAAAGTACAAAACAGGACACTTGGAAGTATTTACTGCAGTTCTTCTGTTTTAAAGTACATTTTACAGTTTCTTACTTTTCCTGTGTATATGTTTAACTGTGTGTGTATTATGAGTGCAGGGGCTGGACTCAGCACTGTGTCAGACAATCATTCATGTAACTGTTTGGTCATGTTTGGTGTTGGAGGTAGTGTGAGAGTGTCGATCTGCTGCTGCCTTTCATCAGCCCTCTGAACTGAAGTGAAGCGAGTACAGAGGATGGATGATTTAACAGCCCAACGACTGTCTGCTGTCCTCTTCCTGCTGAAGTGAGTGACAGGCAGAGTGGGCGGGTCATCACTGATGATGTGGAGCATCTGGATTGGTCACACAATATTTAAGATGGCTCCTTTTTCTTTATGCATTGTCATGGAAAATGGCTGAATGCATCATTTTTTTTTTAAATAAACACAAATCAAACACATTACTGGAGTTCAATTCCTGTTTAACTGAAACCCTAACTGAAAGGGTGGGTGGAGGGGGTCTGCAGCAGGGATTCAGGTACAAGAGTCTAGGAGGACAAAGGGCTGGGGCAAGAGTCAGAACAAGAGCCCTCTCGCAGGCATCCTGGAGGACAAGCAGGTTGTCAAACAGGCACAGTATTATTGGTGTTAAAATGCAGAGAAACGTCACAGTGCAGGACAAAGAAGCCATGGCTGTAAACAATATGGGTTCAAAAGTGTTTTGAATATTAAACCTCAAAGAAACACAAAATGCATTTTGGTAAAAACGTAGACTCCAGAGGGTACCTTAAATAAAGAAGGAAAAATAAGGAAAGGAAAAGGATAAAGAAGGAAAAGTAAATATATGAGTGAGAGAAGTCTAATTATTGCATAATGTCATTAAAATAAAACTCTGCCATTTCATCAGCCCTTAAATCGACAGTCAGTAACATTTAAAAGAGATTGGCTTGAAAACTTGAACCAATACAACTTGCAGGTCCCTCCCCCTCTCTCTGTGGTGCCCTCCAGCTCACCTCCAAAGCTGCTCTGTGCAGATTATTTTATCTCATTCTTTCTTTTTAGTGTTAGAGTGTTGATGAAACACATTAATATGGAGATCACCTGCATGTTTCTTTTCTCATGTTTCTCATTACTGTCTGGTGTGCACATGATAAAGTTTAGTTTTGTATACAGCGAAGACACAAGGTCCTGACATATACTAAAATTCAACCCACCAGCATGACACACTTCCTCATGTGTTGAACTTAAGTGTGTGTGTGTGCGATGTGTGAGGAGTGAGAGAGAGAGAGAGAGAGAGAGAGAGAGAGAGAGAGAGAGAGATTAGCAGATAACCTGTCAGTGGTTTTATGATCTGCTTTGTATCTGTCCAACAAAACTACACACAACTATAGAGCATGGCAAAAAAAAACACATACAAAGTGTTTCATGCTGAAGACACAATTAATCTCTTTTCTCCATCTTTCTAATCTCACTGCTCTTTGTAAAGGCCTTCTGCATGTCTGTCCTGAGAATCACAAGTGAAGCCACATACAGCAGCTCCACTGACAGACAGGCTGCGGCGGGCCGTTTCTCCGCCCTTTGACCAACCATCAAGCCTGTTTACTCAGAACAGACCTGACTCTGGGCTTCAACAGGATATGTAGTGAGAGAAGAGCTGCATGAGGTTTCAGCAGGCTAATTTTAGATGAACAAATTCAACATGATTGCTTTGTTTTTTCTCACTAGTTCATATGTTCATTTGAAGTACAAATATTGTCTATCTTCCACATGTTTTTAAAGATGCAACCACAGGCATCTACAACTGTTTACACCTGTGAGCTTAACATTTCAACAGATGTTTTTTTTATTTTAAAGTGATGTATTGATTCATTCACCATCCATTTAAACAGGACTGACAGTCCATCACTTCATTAAGTGACTTTAATAAGGATGACAAAATATTTTAGCCATAATATGTCAAAATTAACATCACAGTTCAAAGTCCTCCTCTCAACAGAAAGACCTTGACCTGGGCTTAGTCAGTTTTTAGCTCCTCCTCCCCCCTCTGACTGCAACAACCAGTGAAAAGCAGCAAACCCCAAAATAGTTCAATGAAAACGGTCATGCGATGCCTCTTTGTATTCACACTTTAGTTTGAAGCTCGACCACAACAGTGCTTAAGTTTCCATCCTCATTTGTTTGTTAGTGGTGACTGTGAATGTGTGTTTATCTGTTTGTGTGTCAAAGTACAAAACAGGACACATGGAAGTATTTACTGCAGTTGCTTCTGTTTTAAAGTACATTTTACAGTTTCTTACTTTTCCTGTGTATATGTTTAACTGTGTGTGTATTATGAGTGCAGGGGCTGGACTCAGCACTGTGTCAGACAATCATTCATGTAACTGTTTGGTCATTGTTTGGTGTTGGAGGTAGTGTGAGAGTGTCGATCTGCTGCTGCCTTTCATCAGCCCTCTGAACTGAAGTGAAGCGAGTACAGAGGATGGATGATTTAACAGCCCAACGACTGTCTGCTGTCCTCTTCCTGCTGAAGTGAGTGACAGGCAGAGTGGGCGGGTCATCACTGATGATGTGGAGCATCTGGATTGGTCACACAATATTTAAGATGGCTGCTCTGTGGCAAATGGCCAAATGCATCTTTTTTTATTTAAAATAAACACAAATCAAACACATGGATTAAATTCATGTTTAACTGAAATCTACAGACATTGTTGAAGGATTTTAAATTTTGATTTGGGGACATACAGTACAGTGGGCCCATACACTTTATTTATAGATACACATAGAACTGCAGCTATAAAACAACAGGAAAACCCAAACTGTTCTAATTTAAGGCCGATAATGGTGGCTTTGATATATAAATAATAAATTGATTAAATATTAAAGCTTAGACTCAGGAATTTGAGGGCCTCTCGAAGGCCTGCACACACCCACACAGGTGTGTTCAAGTATCCTGTCTGATTGGACTTTTAGTCAGGGGACATTTGTTGAAGCTGGGTGGGTGAAACTATACATCCTTTTAGGAGTGATGTACTAACAGGTGCAACAAAATAAGAAGACAGGTGAGATTATGTCAGTCAAATGCAATTTGTATTTGCACACCTCACACAGTTCTGATCAAACTGCAAGTTAAAACGTCTGTGTGGGTGAACTTTGGGTGTACAGGGTCTTTAATGATCATTACTTTGGCATCATTAGATCAGTGACATTAGTCAATCATGGTGGACAGGGACAATATCCATGAATCTCTAAAAAGAGAAGCACCTGCTATCTATTTTAGGATTTCTGCAAATAAGGCTGCAAATATTGTGAAAATACAAAGGAAAAAGTGAACCACATTGTTTTGAATTACAGTTTCAGTGATGTTCAGTGTCAGTTACAGAAACCCACCATGAAACAAAAACATGCTGTTGGTGTTGTTTCATGTGTTCACGTTGAATTTGGAAAAATGTTGTTATTATTTCCACTGTGGTCGTACAGTGAAACACTGACGTAACAAGAGGCCAATCAGATTGCTCTGAAATTGTTCCCTCCCACTTTATGTGATTACATTAAAGGCAAATCATCTTCTAATACGCTCAAACTAAACTGCAGTCTGAGGTGGAACAACCACAAAATGCTGATCCTGTTTTATTTACTGCTCATGCTCGGAGTGAGGCGTAAGTATATAAAGTCAGATTTTTTACAGATGTATTTATAAGAACACTGTCATTTTCTTCTTCAACTGGCATATTTAAATCAATCTATGCCGATAATCACTGCTCTATTTAATTTTATTTTTAGGATGCACAAATGATCTGATCTTTGAGACGAGGACTGTTGGTGTTGGAGATAATGTGACTCTGACGTGTACCCGCCAGTCATCTTGGTTTTCAACAAAAATATTTTGGATCAGGCTTGTTTCTGGAGGCATGCCGGAGGTTTTAGGAGGACAATTTACCTCTGATCGTATTAATAACACTACTCACATGAGAGCAAAGCTGCATATTAATAAAACAATCCTCAGCGATACTGGAGTATACTACTGTATCGAAGTAACTATTCAAAAAATGATATTTTTGGGAGGAGCATTTCTGAGAATTAAAGGTATTTACAGTAGCAGATGTTTCACATCCATATTAACATCAGAATCCAAACCTCATACACCATTTATACCAGCATTTTAGAGTTTAAATTTTCTCCATGCATATTTAAAGAGAATACATCTTTCTAAAATATGAGAAAGTGTTTTTGTTATGCTTATTAAAATGACTAAAGCATGTTTATTATCATTGTTGTATTTCTCAGGACCAGAGCCTGATATCACCACCATCGTTCAAAATTTTCCATCTGATCCAGTCCGTCCAGGAGACTCAGTGACTCTGCAGTGTTCAGTCCTCTCTGACTATGAGAACAAAACATGTCCAGGAGAACACAGTGTGTACTGGTTCAGAGCCGGATCAGACGGAGCCCATCCCACTTTAATTTATGTCCAAAGAAACAACAGTGATCAATGTGAGAAGAGTCCTGAGGCTCACTCTCCACAGAAATGTGTCTACAACTTCTCCAAGAACGTCAGCTCCTCTGATGCTGGGAACTTACTACTGTGCTGTGGCCACATGTGGGGAGATATTATTTGGAAATGGAACTAAAGTGGAAATTGAAGGTAACTGCAGAACATTTAAATCATTAATAATCATTCAATTAGAAACTGGCTAAAACCAATAAAAACATTTCATTTCTGAAACCTTCTAACATCTTATCAGAACATGATCTAAATAATGATTAATGTTCATTATTTTGCCTTTATATTGTTTCAGCAGTTAACATGTGGAATTTGAAGAAGGCCAATGGAGTCATTATTCTGCTGTGTGCTTCTTTGGCTATAAGTCTGATTGTTATTGCCTTACTGATTTATTCCATCAAGAAGAAAACTCGTGATTGTAACGGTGAGATAAGTTACATCAACCTGTCGTAAACAGCTTCCTTCACACATTCACATTATTACTTTGTGTAAATGAACCTACAGCATTCTTCATTTTGATATCTTTTTCTATTTTGAAATTCAGCTGCTGCTTCTCTGCAGACAAATGTTGCAGCAAACAGCAGTGATCAGCGAAGTCAGCAGGTATATAAAGAAAAGATGAAACTGGAAAAGTTACAGAATATTTTTCTCTCAACATATGTAAATATTAACATCTCCATCTCATAACATTTTTCCACATATTTCCTTCAGAGAGATGAAACACTCGTTGGTTTATTCTGCACCAAACTTTACCAAGAAGAAAACTGTCAAAGCTCGAGAGAAGGAACGTGAAAACAGCAGAGGGAGAGACGGTCTACTCTGATGTCAGGAGTTTTATGATTGATTAACAGATTTGCTAATTAAAGTCAGTACAGTTTTTTATCTGATACACTGTGGGTAATATACTGCTTCACTTCATAGTCACACAACAGTATTTTCCTCAGGATAACCTTAAAAATGTTTCATTGCACATTATATTTTATTCAATCTTTTTGCAGTTAATGTATGATGTTTTCATCCTGAAATTTTATAAAACAGATATGTTAGATCATGATGTGAAAATATCCACATCTAATACTTTTAATGGCTGTTAGTGATACTCTACAGGAAGCCTTTTTTATGTCTCTTTTGCTGATTTCAGTTTTAAAGGCTCTTTATTTCTTTTGTGTTTCAATGAAATTTCAAAATAGTTGTACAAAATGAAAATATGTTTGTGTCTTTCCTTAAAAGAGTTAAAAAATGTGTGTTGTGAAAAAAAGATGCCAAATCTGTCATTAAAGGGTCATTAAAGAGCCTGTTTACTTAATTGCTCAACTTTCTATCTTTTTACTTCATTTTTTTTCCTATTTATTTTTTTTGTCTAGTTAGTTTATGTGACAAAAATAACTGCAATCACTGCAGGATTCAGCTAGTTTTAGAAAATGAGTCTTAGAAAATGTTTGTGGAGTGGATGGCAGTACAGTCACTGGTGAAGAGAGTGAAGAGGGCTGGGCTGAGCATGCAGCCCTGTGGTGTGCCTGTGTTCAGGACCAGTGTAGAGGATGTGTTGTCCAACAATTCTCACCACCTGAGGCCTGTTGGTGAGGAAGTCCCTGATCCAATTGGCACAGCAATGAGGGCAGTCCCAGGTTGTGGAGCTTCAGTACCAGCTTGTCTGGGATCACTGTGTTGAAGGCTGAACTGAAGTCTACAAATGGCTCTACAACACCACTCGGGGGGAGCGATAACTCAAACAAGCTCCGGACTCACCACACACTCACACCACGCACCTTGGACACACGCACTTTATCACACACACACACACACATCTATATATGGACTCAAGTGTGTACAAACTGACTGTTGCACAAACTGTATGTCACACACTGCCATTTTGCACAGCTGCACCTTTGTAGAAGGACTACTAGATACTTACTTCATATTTTTAATTTTCTACGGTTATTGTTATTTCACATTGTACTTTTACCTTCTATTTTATTTTATTTTATTATAGTTTCTTTTTGCATCTTACTGTACTTACTGCATGCCCTTAAGTTTTCTACCTTGTCAATGCTGCTGGAAATGTGAATTTCTCTTGGAGATCAATAAAGTATCTGTCTATCTCTATCTATCTAAATAACATCCTCACGTAGGTGTTAGGAAGATGCAGATGGGTCAGGGCTGTGTGAAGTGCAATGGAGACTGCATCCTCTGTCGATCTGTTCTCCCTGTATGCGAACTGATATTGATCCAGACCAGTGGGGATGATTGTCATTGATGTGCTTTAGGACGATCCTCTCAAAGCACTTCATGATGACCGGAGTTAGAGCGACAGGGTGGTAGTCATTCAGGCAGGTGACAGCAGACTTTTTTAGGCACAGGCACAATGATGGAGGTTTTGAGGCTGACAGGAACTGTAGCAAGCTGCAGGGACAGGTTGAAAATGTCCAGAAAAACTCCTGCCAGTTGGTCTGCACACAATTTCAGAGTGCGACCAGACACCTTATCTGGTCCTTCAGCTTTCCTGATGTTGATTCTTTTCATGGAAGAGCTCACTTGGTGCAGCTGCAGGACTAAGAGGCTGATGCAGTTCTTCCAGCCGGGGAAGGTGAACACTCTCTCTGCTGCCAGGTGTGTCAAAGCGGGCGTAGAATATGTTCAGGGTGTCGGGGAGAGTGGAATCGTGGCTAACCAGCTGATCACTGCGCTTATAGTCCGTTATTGTCTTGATGCCTCTCCACATACTATGTGGGTTATTGTTGTTTTCAAAGTGCTCCTCGATGTGCCGTTTGTACCTGCTTTTTGCTAGCTTAATGCCTTTTTTCAGTTCTTTTCGGGCAATGCTATAGGCCAGCTTGTCACCTGACCTGTAGGCAGCGTCACAGGCTTTGAGTAGGGGCTTCACTGTGCTGTCCAGCCATGGTTTTTTTATTTGGGAAAACTTTGATGGTCTTTGTGGGTAGAACAGTGTTACGCTAACGCTCCTAGCAGAAGCGTTGCAGAAACCGGCATAGCAGAGTCTTTTTAGATGGTTTAATTCAGGAAATAGGTCTTACAGACAAAGGCTAGGTAGCAGGATCAAAAGTCTTGGCATACAAACTCTGAAGGAACATGAACACGTGTATCTGGTCATAGGATCAAAACTCGACGATCTGGCAACGAGACAGGGGAGACGCAGACTATATATACACACACGAGGAAAGGGGCAACAGGTGGAAACAATCAGGGCAACGGGGCAGACAAGTGGGAAACACACAAGGGCAGGAAGTTAAGGGACCTGAAATGAGAGGAGAGTTAAGGGATTTCAAAATAAAACAGACAAGCCAGAACAGGAAACAGAAAACATGACAGACATGAAAACTTAACAAACTTGACGAGACATAACATTACCCCCCCCTTAGGACCGGCTCCTGACGGTCCAGACGCCTCAGGATGGCGGCGGTAGAAGTCATCTATGAGTTTATCGTCCACTATGAAGCTGGCTGGGATCCATGACCGCTCCTCAGGTCCGTAGCCCTCCCAATCGACCAGAAATTGTCTCCCCGGCCCCTCTTGCGTACCGCCAGTAGCTTCTTTACCGCGTAGACGGGCCCCCCGTCGACCATCCTAGGTGGAGGCGGTGGTTTGGACGGTGGCACCAGCGGGCTATCGCGGAAGGGCTTCAGCTTGCTGACGTGGAAAGTGGGGTGAACACGCAGGGACCTAGGGAGTTTCAACTGGACAGAGACAGGGTTTAGGGTTTATTAATTTTGAGACTGGAAAAGGGCCCACAAACCTGGGAGTGAGTTTGCGGCTGTGGACATGAAGAGGCAGGTCTTTTCGTGGAAAGCCAGACTTTCTGGCCCAGACGGTAAGCTGGTGCTGGTCTGCGGTGGCGGTCGGCGGCGGTCTTCATCCTGGATTGGTTTCTCAGAAGCATCCGCCGTGCTGCAGCCCAGATCTTCTGACATTTTTTAACCATGGCATGAGCTGAAGGTACCATCACTTCTGTCTCGTTGGTAGGGAAGAGAGGAGGCTGGTACCCATAAACCACTTGGAAGGGAGAAAGCCTGGTGGCACCGAGGAGCTGACAAAACTCCTTCCAGAAGGCTGCGATAAACTGTGGAGCCCTGTCTGAAACAATGTCACAGGGGAGACCATGGAGGCGAAAGACTTGGTTAATCAAAACTTGAGCAGTTTGTTTGGCTGTGGTTAGCTTAGGTAGTGGAATGAAGTGTGTCATTTTGGATAACCGGTCTACCACCGTCGGCACTACCGTGTTACCTTGTGACGGAGGCAGACCCGTGATGAAGTCCAGCGAGATGTGTGACCAAGGTCTATGTGGCACCGGTAGTGGCTGGAGGAGCCCCATTCCGGGCCTGCCTCGACGCGTCTTACTCCTGCCACAGACAGAGCAAGCCTTGACGTACTCAGCCACATCCTTAGTGATAGACGGCCACCAGAATCTTTGCTGGATCACAAAAACTGTTCTCTTGACTCCAGGATGGCATGTGAGCAGTGAGGTATGAGCCCAATGGATAACTTTTCCGCGCAACGCCGGTTGCGAGGACAGCCTTCAGGAGCAGTTTCTCCATGACTCGCTCGCTGCACATCCTTTTCTATCTGCCAAGTGACCAAGTCCTACCACACGGTCAAGTGGTAGGATAGTTTCAGGCTCCTTGGCAGTTGGTTCCGGCTCGTACAGGCGGGACAGTACATCAGGCTTGACATTCTGTGACCCCGGCCTGTATGAGAGCGTGAACCAGAACCTGCTAAAGAGTAGTGCCCACCTTGCTTGTCGAGAGTTTAATCTTTTTGCCGACTTGAGGTATTGCAGGTTCTTATGATCGGTCAGGTCAGGATGCGGTTGTCCGTGGCCGACCTCTGTGAAAGGACCGCTCCGACCCCCTCATTCGAGGCATCCACTTCCACCACGAACTGAAGCACTGGGTCCGGCACTGTCAGGACGGGGGCTGTGGTGAACAGATCCTTGAGTCTTTGAAACGCCCCATCGGCCTCGGGAGTCCACTGAAAAACTGACCTTGACAGAGGTTAGAGCGTGCAGGGGTGCTGCAACAGCGCTAAAATTCCGTATGAACCTGCTGCGGTAAAAGTTAGCGAACCCCAGGAATTGCTGTACCTTTTTTCTTGAAGTGAGTGGGGGCCAGTTGGTAACAACGCTAACTTTAGCTTGGTCCATCGAGATATTGCTTGCTGTGATGACATAGCCCAGGAACGAGACCGAGGAGGCATGAAAGTCACACTTCTCTGCCTTAACATATAGCTTGTTCTCCAGCAGGCGAATCAGGACCTGCCGGACATGGCGTTGGTGGGTGGCTAGATCGGGAGAGAAGATGAGTATGTCGTCTAAATAAACAAAGACGAAATCATTCAGATATTCACGTAATATTTCATTGATAAATGACAGCTGGGGCATTGGTTAACCCAAAAGGCATAACTAAATATTCATAATGTCCCTGAGGAGTGTTGAACCCAGTTCTTCCACTCATCTCCCTCCCGGATCCGCACCAGGTGATAAGCGTTCCTGCAGGTCCAGTTTGGTAAAGAATTTTCGCCTGCTGGAGTAGCTCAAAGGCAGAGGAGATAAGTGGCAACGGGTAACGGTTCTTGACAGTTATTTTATTTAGTGCACTATAGTCAATACACGGCCGGAGCGAGCCGTCCTTCTTACCCACAAAGAAGAACCCGGCTCCGGCCACTGATGATGAGGGGCGTATGATGCCGGACCGCAGCGACGTTTCAATATATTCCTCCATGGCCTTCCTCTCGGAGCTGGAGATGGAATACAGCCGAGCTTTAGGAATAGGAGCCCCTGGCAGGAGGTCGATGGCACAGTCCAATTCACGGTGGGGGGGCAGTGACATAGCCTTGGCCTTGTTGAACACTTCCTTTAAGTCGTGGTAGCAAGGTGGGACTTTGGAAATGTCCGGATAGTCGCTGGGGTTCGGGATCTGTTCAGTGGTTCTCGGCTGGTCCCTGTGAAAAGAGAGAGGAACAGACAAACACAAGACATGACAGGTAGACCCCCACTGCTTCACCCTCCCCGATTCCCCAATCTATGTGTGGGTTATGCTTAACCAGCCAAGGAAAACCCAAAATGAGTGGGTGAGAGGAGCAGTTAAAAACATGAAACCGAATGTCTTCAGAAGTGCACAGAGTCTATGGTTAGTCTTATTGGGAGAGTCTGTTGAGTGACATAGTTCATCAATTTACCGTACAATGACCTAGCACTGACTGGGCTCTGGAGGGGTTCCAGAATTATGCCGAGAGAGGAGGCAAGAGCCTTGTCCATCAAACTCTCATCGGCACCCGAGTCTATCAGAGCATCAGAGTTGGAGAGTTGGCGTGGTGTTACCATCTACCGTGAGTGTCACCTGTGTGAGGAGCTGAGGAGGATTGTCTTTTTTAGGTTGGCTCACCAGGGCCTTCCTTAGTCCTGATGAGCCTCCTCTTTTACTGGGCACGTGAAAACACGGTGGCCTGGATTGCCGCAGTAAAAACAAAGTCTCTCCTTCATCCTCCGGTGCCGTTCCTCCGGAGCCAACTTCGTCCTGCCCAGCTGCATGGGTTCCTCCGGAGCAGCAGAGGGCGCTGACGCTGGCGCCGAAGGCAAGGACGGGATGGATCTTCTGTGTTCTCGGGAACCGCGTAGCGCCCTCCCCTCCGGCCCTCGGAGGACCTCCGATCCAGTTGACACCTCTCTCGCTCCCTCTCATGGAGACGATTGTCGATTCGAGTAGCCATGTCTACAAGACCTTCAAAATTACCTGGCAACTCCATCGGTGCTAGGTGATCCTTGATCTCCTCCATGAGTCCATTGACAAAGGCGTCGCGGATCGCCACATCGTCCCACCTCGCTGTCCGCCACCAGAGTGCGGAATTCTACAGCGTAATCCACCACCCTTCCGGTTTCTTTGTTGGAGGTTGAGTAGTGCTCGGGACGCATTTCGCGCTGGAGAGGTGTGATCAAATATACGAGATAAAGCTAAAGTCTGTGAAAAGTCTTTTACATTCTGGCACACCGCCACCCCTCGAGCCCATTCTGCCGTGGCCCATCCTGCCGCTCTGCCCGTCAGATGAGACACCATGAATGCGACCCGTGCCTGCTCCGAGGCATAGGCAGCTGGGTCGTTCTTGAAATGGAGAACACACTGTACCAAGAATGGGCGGCACTCACCGGACTCTCCCGAGAATTTCTCCGGTGGGGCCAGGCGAGCAGGGCGAAGCGAGGCGTGAACGTAAGAGCAGATGACACAGACAGTTGTGCAGGAGCTGGTGTGGCCGGCGTGGGGAGAGCCAACCCCTCCAAACGGTTGACCACGAGTTGTAGCTGAGTGGTGAGTCTGTTAACCTGCGTGGCGACCTCCATTTGCAGTTCCACTTGGCGATCGGTGAGTTGTTGGACTCCCACAGAAATGGTATTCAGCTTTGTCTCCTGATGTTGTAGCTTGGTTCCCTGTGCAGTCAGGGCTGACCTAACTGTGTCGGCATCCGCTGGGTCCATTGAAGGAAGTTAAGGGACCTGAAATGAGAGGAGAGTTAGGGATTTCAAAATAAAACAGACAAGCCAGAACAGGAAACAGAAAACATGACAGACACGAAAACTTAACAAACTTGACGGGACATAACAAACAGCATCAGTACAGAATTTTAGGTAGGACAGAACCGATGACGTGTATCCATCCAGATCTGTGCCTTCCTTGAACACTTCCCAGTCAGTGCACTCAAAGCAGTCCTGTAATGCTGAAGATTCCTCCTCAGTCCAAACCTGTACAGTTCTGGTGGTTGGTCTTGTCCTGCAGATCAGAGGTTTGTAGGCAGGGATCAGATTCACAGAGATGTAGTCCGACATGCCCAGGTGTGGAGCTGCAACAGCCTTGTATGCTCCAGCGATGTTACAGTAAACTTAATCCAAGGTATTACGGTCTCTCGTTAGAAAGTTTATGTAACAATAGAATTTGGGGAAAACTGCCTTTAAACTCGACGTGGTTAAAGTCTCCAGCCACGATCACATCACCTCTGGATTGTTGTTCATCTGCAGACTGATCATGCAGTACAGCTCCTCCAATGCTAATTTAGCATTAGCTCGTGGTGGTATGTGTAGATGGCTACAATCAGGATAGAACAGAGCTCTCTAGCCGTCTTAAATGGTTTGCATTTCACTGCCAGATATTCCAGATCAGGAGAACAGTATGTTCTGATGATGTTCGTGTAGCTGTACACCAGGCTTTATGAATGTACACAGAGCCAAACCTCCACCTCTGTGTTTCTCTGAGGCTGCAGTCCTGTCCGCCCGGAGAAGAGAGCGCCCCGCTAGCTCCACTGCCACGTCTGGGATGTTGTTATCCAGCCAGGTCTCGGTAAAGATCGCCACACAGCTGTGGATCTTTGCAGAGACGATCCTCAGCTTCATCTCGTCCATTTTGTTGACGAGTGATCTGGTGTTGTGAGGAAGAGACTGGGAAGAGCCGGTCTGTATGGGTTAGCTTGTAGCCTAGCACGCAGGCCGCCCCTCTCCGCCTCGCTTTTTATTTACGACGCCTCCTCCGTCTCCTTGGCAACGGAGGGAAGGTAATGATCTGTTGATTGCGATGTTTTAGAATTACTTTAACCACTTAAATCTTCACTGTGTTAATTTTAACTTTTTAATAAATTATTATGGAAAATAACTAACCAATTACATTTTTAGAGGATTTCAAGAGGTTTTATACAATATATCTTAAAAGATCCAATTGAAATAAATGTTACATATTCTTGTATTCTCTGTTTTCATTTTATTTATTTTTATTTTACAGGAAATACTCAGAGGGCATCAAACTATACTGTTGTTCAGTGGCTGACAGTCACAGATTCAGTTACTGATGATCTGTTTTAACTCCTGAAAGAGTTGTTTGTTATTATTTAAGCAAAGTATCATGTCAAATAATTGTGTATGTTGTGATTACATTAAATTTGAACTTTGAATAACCTGAAAACATGACAGACATGAAACTTAACGAACTTGACGAGAAATAACAGCTTTGAGATCCCATAATTTTAACACAGACATGATAAATGTGACAAGAGATCTGACACTCAGAAAAGCTGTATTTATCACTTGTCTAAGAACATCAGGGGGTGAGTGAAATGTTTTGGCTTCACTTTTGGCGAACTGTCATGTCATCCATCTTATATACAGTCAAACGATGAACAAATGTAGTTTAGTATATTCTGTATCGGGAACTCACTGACAGCACTAACCTGTATTTTTTTGTTTTCGTTTGTCTGAATCACAGGGCTGCAAACATTTTAAATTCTGATCTGATGATGGAACTAAATCAACTGTCGGGAGGTCTGCAGAGTTATTATAGTTGATCCTGAGGAGGGTTGAATGTCTGAATGGATTGTCTGAATTTAAAGGAAATCCATCCAATCGCTGTTAAGATATTTTACTCAAAACAACAAATGTCAACCTCACATGACATTGGCAGGAAATACGTAATGTATTCATCATATTTTCTGAGTTCACCAATCAGATGCATTTCATGGTCTGACTTATCACGGCCATTGCTCCTCCTTCACTCACTGAAATACTACCACATTTCCTCATAAAACACAGTGTCAAGATGATTCTGTTTTGGGTCACGTTGCTTCTCCTTCATCAAGGCTGTAAGTGATATTTAATGATGACTAAATATTTTCTCATTTAAGTATCTGCATGTAAACTGAATGCGTGGTGGTTCATATATCTTTTTGTGTCATAAGGTATTAATTTGTATAGGAATTGTCATTTATTCTTGATGTGTTACCTGTTTTAATTTGATTCTGATTCACTGTTGGCTGTAGGTGATATTCAATAACTCTAACTAAGTCTAACTCATGTTAGAATCTGCATGCATAGTAGATATGTGGCTGTTTATGTGTCAGTTTGCATTGCGTTTTTTTAATTTTATGGTAATTGTCATTTCTGGTTTCATGTGTTATTTGTTTTTATGTAATTCAGATTCACTGGTTCCAGTGACGACAGTCCAGCTTGGTGAACCTGCCACCTTCACATGTGTTTCGCCGTGGTTATGAGTCGAGCGGTGCAACAACTCTACTGGTACAAGCAGAGTGACAGGGATGCTCTGAAATTAATTGTGATACTAGTGAACCTTAAGCAGCCTGAGTATGGACCAGAGTATAATGCATCTAGAGTGGAAGTAAAAGTTGATAATAATATCAGCAGTCTGACCATATTGAGGACAATCCAAGAAGATCAGGGACTGTATCTCTGTACAGACACAGAGTTCAGTAAGCTCATTTGGAGTGGGACCTATTTGTCATTAAATGGTAATTATACGATTTGTTTTTTCAGTGTTGTAAGCATAACTCTAACCACTAATGGCTACAGCATATTAATGTCTCTGAACAATTTTTTTTTACTCACTATCACCAAGGGTTTTGAAAGAATCATTCATTCATCATGAATTCAAATTCATTAGACACTAATCTTAAAACAACCATTAAAAAATTTAACTCTATTTTAGTAATATTAATTTTATTAGAATAATATTAATTAATGTGGAGATTTCACTGATGATCTGTAATAACTTCTGAAAGACTTGGTTGGTAATATTTCTGCAGAGTATCGTGGCAAATCATTCGTATTTGTGCTAATGTTACATTTGAATAAACTCTGGATAGCTTTTCAAGTACTTTTTAAGATTTCAATTTGTGCTTGCAGTTCCCATCATTTTAACACAGTCTTGTGTTTCACAGGAAACACTGAGAGGACATCAAACTATACTGTTGTTCAGTGGCCGACAGTCTCTGATTCAGTCCGTCCAGCAGACTTGATGACTCTCCAGTGTTCAGTCCTCTCTGACTCTGAGAACAAGACGTGTCCAGGAGATCACAACGTGTACTGGTTCAAAACTGGATCAGATAAATCTCATCCAAACATCATCTACACTGATGGAAACACACATGGATGAATGTGACAAGAGATCTGACACTCAGAAAAGCTGTATTTATCGCTTCTCTAAGAACGTCAGCTCCTCTGATGCTGGGACTTACTACTGTGCTGTGGCCACATGTGGGGAGATATTATTTGGAAATGGAACTAAAGTGGATATTGAAGGTAACTGTATCACTGTTTTGTTAATAATGAATCATTTGTACAGGTGTCCCTTTGCATTTTCTTAAATATAAAGATCATTTACTTTTATTCAATGGTGACTTTCATTCTTTCTTACTTTGTCTCAGGAACCAATTTTTGGTCACAGGAGGCCAAAATAGTTGTTTTTCTGCTTTGTGCTGCTTTGGCTATAATTCCTGTTATCACCTTCCTCATTTACACTGTCAAGAAAAACAACGTCTGATTGTTACACAGGTAAATGAAGTTATTACATTAAAACAGTATTACATTAAACTTCTACATCCTTGTTTAATGTCATCTGTATATTTTCTATTTCTTAATCCAGCTGTGGATGATCAGAAAAGTCACCAAGTGAGGTACTTTAAAGGTAAGATTCAAAACAAACATAATGCATTTTTCACTATATGTAATTATGCTGAATTGTGTCATCCCTTTTACCATATTTCCATAGAGAGTTGAGGACAGGCAGATTTATTCTGCTGTGGTCTTTGTCATGATGAAAACTGACAGTGGTGCAATAAGTGATGCAAAAGCAGCTGAGAGAGAGGATCTACGCTGCTGTCAAAGCTTTTGGGTTGGATCAGTGAGTTAACAGGACTGTTTGTCTTCAGTTGGTCCTGAACGATCTCATTAATGTTCTCTTTACAGAAAAATGCTTTGTTATTCAATATTCACCTTTTAATAATGTTGTACATAATAAATATCAGTTGAACTAAGGTTTATCCATACAGTTGAAACTAGTTGGATTGAAAGAGACATACTGAAAGGATTTTAATGTCATCGATCTTGGATCACAAAAAAAATGTTGTAGCCCATCCCAGCTCATACTGTGCACTTTGCGACACTTTCATAGATCTGTGTGCAAAAGCAAGTGTGCACACTTGTATAAAAACATGTCAAAGTCATCATGGTTTTGCCAGCAATTATCTGCTATTTGATTATTGTGAACTAGTGTTAATTATGGAACCTGTAACAGGAAACAACCTGAAATCAGATTTTCATATTGTCACACTTACATGTAAATAGCATAGTGTTGGTCTTTGAATGTCTTCATTAATGTGTAATATCAAGAGAAGTTTATAGATTCTACATTTGAATAAGAGGAGCACTGATGTTTAGTCAGTACAACTGAAGGTATTTTGTTTTGAGACAGACACCACATGGCAGTAAAACTGTTGCAAGTAGATGTAAACAGTATTTGGAGGATGATGTTGGTCTCTAACCATGTAAGTAAATAAAATATATTGAAAACTTGATATGAGTGTGATTTGTCAGCTTCTTTAAGAGAAGTGTTGGTTTTTAATAACATCTCTAAGCACATGATGGAGTTACAGAAACATATTGAGACCAGTATTAGTTCTCATTTAGCACACTCTGTACCTTATCAATAGATAGATTTCTGTTAATAAACAATTATTAAACATTGAGTTGATCAATCTGAGAGGACAATATAAACATCCATTTTCATATTAACAAAATACAACAAGCTAACAGAGGTCCACAGACATGTTGACCTTTATGTCACCTTACAGATCTTGTGAGATGTGATAATTGATTAACAGAGCAACTCCAACAAAATCAACTGAATGCAAAACTTTGTTATTAGAAAATTTCACATTCCTGTCACTATGGGATGTCAGTTTTGCTTAAAATGTTACATGTGAGCAGTTCTGAACATGAGATAAACTGAGAACTTCTGCAGAGACTTGGTGATCGCTGCTCAGGCTCTGCTCTGTCTACAGAGAGGGGTGTTGCTGGTTGTGGTAATCTGCTCTAACAGCAGAGTAAACAGACTCTTGTGGTGACTCCGACTTCATTTTTCCTCTTTTCACTTTTCGTGTGGAGAAATCCAGAGCTGCATAGTTCACTGCCTCTCCTTCAGCATCCTGCGAAAGTGATGTTAATAATTACTATTTCAGAGATTAGGGCTGTAACATCAAGATCAAGTATAAATTATAGACATATAGACATTTAAGTGGGAGGATTTCTTTACAGGGACTTTACAATGAGCTTAACATACTTTGTTTTATGTAAGTTGTTAGTCATCAGTACACCTTTTGACTTGATCTACCTATATAATATAGTAACAGACATATGTTGTGTAGCTTCTCAACATTAATTTTATTATATTTTCTCATATGGTATAAAATGATATGTCATATGTTTTACAGAGCTCTGATAAATAAAAAGAGTAAGAGTAGGAAGAACATTTAACACCCAGCCAGTGAAAATAGGAAAACACACAGCTGCATATTTACCAGATCAGCTGATCGATTCACAATTGACTTTTCATGTCCAAGATGATGGGAAACACTCATCATTCCTGTTAAAATAATAAATAATAATAAACATGGGGGATTATTACCAGGCTAAACGATCTCTTGTTAACAGCAGAGTAATTTCATACATTCAGACCTTTATTGTGGGATCTCAGAAACCTTAACTGAAAGTAAAATGTGATGAATCTACCTTTGCAATGTTCACAAGCTTTCCTTCGAATGTAAATAGAAAATAAGGACGCCGATCACAGTCACACAGCAGGCCAGCAGTACTCCAAGTACAAGGACGACTGGGTCCAGTTCTGATCCTGAATCACAAACAGTTCCTAAGAGACATGAAGATCTTTTCAATTATGGGCTCTGTGGAGAAATCATTTATTACTGGAGACACAGAGAAGGATTTAGAAATCAAGTTTAGTCAAGCAGTTCTAATGACAGGACCGTCTGATCAGCTGTGACGATGGGACGGCCTACAGAGACAGAAGATCAGAGCCCTGACGTCATGGTGCCATGATGACAACCTCCACCTCAACATCAGCAAATAACAGGAGCTGATTATGGACTACAGGAAGAGACAAGAGGAAGGACATCAATGAGACTATGGTGGAGAGAGTAAGCTTCTTCAAGACCCTCAGGGTTTAATAAACCCATTAACACCATCACAGAAGCAGTTGGAAAACATCTCTTCTTCCTCTGCAGGCTGTGGAGGCTCAACATAGACTCCAGGTTACTCTGCAACTTCTACAGGTCACTATAGAGACCATCTGCATCACTGCCTGGTGTGGTAGTTACATTTAACTGTAAGGCTCTACAGAGGGTGGTCATCCATGGAGGAACTCAACACCCAGCAGTTCAGGAACAAGGCCAGCAGGATCATGAAAGACCAAAACCACAAACTGGTCTGCCTGCTGTCGTCCAGCAGACTGTACCACAGCATCAAGTCCTGCTGCACCAGGCTCAGAAACAGCTTCATCCCTCAGACGTAAGACTTTTGAATTTTTGATCTCACTAGTTCATTGCTGTCACTTCACTTCTGTTTATATTCTTTATATTTCCATTTAGATTTGGAATTTTAAGAATTACATTTCCAATGATTACTTCCTGTAATTGTAATTGCATAAGACAATAAACATCTTGAATATAACCTTTGATCAAAAGTATCCTCTTCTTTTACTTACTTTACAGCTGTGGGTAAAAGACTTGAAATAAAATTGTTGAACACTGTCGGACTCTAAATTAAACTTCAAGGGGATTAAGGTTCAGAGATTCCTAGAAAAAACAATGTTATTTAAGTAATTATTATGAATGGTAAATCTTATGTATCACATTCATATGTTCACTCTATCAACTGTCAGTCGCCCTCTTAAACAAGGGTAGGCAATTTATGTGTTTAAATTCTCTTTAAACCCTGACAGCTATCAATAAATCAAA